>PNEQ01056688.1:62791-144275 GCA_003012365.1 Medauroidea extradentata
ATATATATATATATATATATATATATATATATATATATATATATATATATATATATATATATATTACTTATTTTGCTATAGAATACAGTTAAGACTGTATTAAGTTTGTATAATACATGTTCATTTTTATTTCACAGTTAGATTTATTTATTCCGAGAGTTACAACTTTGTCACTATGTCGTTTGTAGATTGTCTAGTGGAAACTCCAGTGAATAGCGAAATATATGAAAAGCCTTTTCACAGTGCTAATTTTAAACTAATGTTTCGTGAAAACCATCCTCTAATTTTCAAGCTGTAAACAGCAAAGTACTGATTATAAATTTAATTAGTTCTTACGAACTTTAGTGTCTACATAATAGTTTTCTTGTTAAATTATTCTGTTTGAGTCAGTCAACGGTGGTCCAGATAGGCTTACTTAATACGACTAGAAATAAAAACCTGATGTGACGAAAAACTTTAATTGCCATTCTTTACACATACCCTACACACACAAAGTAAGAAACGAAATAAAAGGGTTTTCATTAGTCTATGCTACCGTCGTAAGTAGATTAAAACCGTAATGTTTTGAGCTCCCGTACTTCTAAATGTTAATAAAGGAAGCGTAAATCTCATCAATTTAGCTAACATGGCTCAATGACTTTTGTAACCTAATGCGCAATTTGTATTAATAAGCAACACTAATGGTATTACTTTCGATATTTGCGATATGTTTTACGCATCAAATTCACCTTCAAACAATATTTTAAAGAGTATGAGTAAAGTAGTGGTCGTATGGCATTCCGCAATATATCGTCCCAGCTTATCAAGCATTGAATTGAAAATGTTGGTTAAAAGAAACAAAAATAAGTTAAAATGTAAAACTACCAACGTACATGCACAATAGTAACTCCAAGGTTGCCGGCCAATCAGGAGAGAGGTCGACTGCCGCTTGGTGTTCTTGGTAAAGGGGTGTGGCCAATAGCCTGTAGTTTTCATGAAAATATTTTTGCACCAACATTTTTTTTTATGGTTTATGTGCACATCTGCAGCTTTGCTACAGTATCAGTGTTGAGATGTTTTTGGCTCTCAGCGCCTATTCTTGGGGTTCGACCCGTTAATGATAGACTTGCAGTGTCGCACTAGCTTGTTCTGATTGGTACAGGCAAGTAAATTACCCATCTACTACACAATGCCTGATTCCACATTGCCAATAACCAGTAAGCACAGCGGTAGACATGCAAGTAACGCGTTGAAACAAAATAGTGGAAACATATCTGCGCGAAAACTTCCAATCTCAACACTTAATTCACGACAAGCTCGTCAGATGAAACATTCTATGTTCCTCTGTGTCGTCAACTTTGTTACTTCCTGTCTTACCTCTGTGAAGTTCTCGAGTCATCCAGCGTCGTGTATATTCGGGTCTCTTAAGTAATCTTCTTCTGTGCTTAGTTGTTATCCTGAGTTTTTTAGTTGTTTTAATTTGGCATCTCTCTCTATCTGTTTTATTTCGTTATTTCTGTTTCTTTGTGTTGTATCCGGAATAATTTATTGATAGATAAATTAAGAATGTGTGTGTGTATATAGTAAACCTGCCCTACTGTGGTAGCAATGCTTATAACTTTAAGTACCAGAAATATTGTAAGTTCCTATGCGATGCGTTGGTCACTTACTGCTGAAACTACACACGTATGCTATCTGTTGGCAACATAGTGAACTAGGTGTACATATCCTTCCAAATGTTGTGAAACTTATAACAACACGGTTTACGGTTTATCACGTTATTAAGGTATATCACGATATACGGTCAGTTGACCAAATACATACATATGTGTGTGTATACCACATTTTTAGCATGGTTAGTTATCTTAGTTTCTTTTTGTCTCGTTTGGTTTTCCGGTTGACATTTTGCAGCAATGGCATACACTCACGATTTCACTCAAAATTATTCAATCTCAAAATACTAATGAATTGTGGCAGCAAAATGTTCGTATTACAAAATTTGGTAAAACATTCTCTTTACCAGGTGACAAATGTCGTGGTGATATACACTCAAATAATTGTATTGCTATAGGTGCACTGAAGTTTTTAAAATAGGGACAACATTCCAGTTTGGTGGTCTACACTATTTGGGTTTCTCCTTTTTCGACAATGGGTGTAGTTTGTAGAATTAACAATATTTTATCTGTAGAAGGAGCAAAGAGTGATCTTCCTTTACAATACACATTATAACATCTACATTTTGTCAAGGGACCAATCCAGAAATTACTTACAGCTAAACTGGACTGCTGTTAATATTTTCATAAGTATGGAACCTTCAACACTACTTTCTTTCGGGGCAGTAACATATGGGGTTGACCTTGCACACGCTAGCGTAGAATATGTATAGTTCTGGGAAATCTCAGATACAAAAGTGATCAGCCAGGTGTAGTAGAATTTACGACAAATAAATCGAGACAACTGAGCCACACACAGTCTCCCTGCATACTCTTACGAAGCGGAGTTCAGGAAACCAAATTTAAAGTATTGCGTTAGAGCCTTAACTGTAAAAACTCCCTGGATCTTAGCGTAAGTTTGACAGAACAATTCGTCCACGAGTTTGGTGACGTCATGTTTCAGTCCAACGTAACAAGTCAATTATCCATGAATAGAGACAGGATGTATGTTCGCGGGTTCACCAACCTGTAGACTAACTTTCAAGAATATACGTTTACTGAAGTAGACAACATCTGCTCATTGGCTGTTTGCTGACGCAGTCATACAACATATTTATACTTGCATTTAGTGGCTCTTTTATTATTAGGGGCCGGAAAATTTCAAAGTCAATGACCTGCATACTTGATTCCATTGTCCTATGTATATTCAAGCCCCGTCTATTCGTTAATTGTCTGTTGTTCCACTGAGTAGCAGCTAGTGAGCAAATTACCAGGGCTTGAGTATGCACAGGTCAGTGAATTCTAACATGCAGGTCATTTAATCCGCGAAAATTTCCGGCCTCTAATTATTATTAAATCATCGCCTTTTTTGAGGTGTCAAATATGACAATCGTAAAGCAAGAGCAATACGATATTACAGTTGTTTGTAGCTTGCACCCTAAAGAAATCGCGATTTGTTCAGGTCCCTATCCGTGGATGAACGTGGTCACTAAAGTCACAGAATATTTAGGAATACAGAAGTGAAACAGCCAGTAGAACGGTGGACTCAGTCACACACACCAGAAAAATGGCTTCCCTGGCCAGCGACGTGGCGAAAACACTTCCTGCTAATCAATGTAAGGCAGCTGCTCTGATAACCGGCAGCCAGGCCAATAGGAAACCTGTAGTATCATACAGGAGCCAAACATACACGAGGCTCGTATCGACAACCTCGAGCAGCCAATAAGCGGCGCAGTTCGCCCGTATCAAACGAGCCGCCTCGTAATTTTGCATCTGTATTACTATTTAGTCTGTGCTAAAGTCACAATCACACTGAGTACAGAACTGCTTCACTTAAACATGTTCGGCTACGGATCGGTTACACGAACTACGGATAAGTTCGAATCACAATCTCTTCTCTATTGAAGTAAATTAGATTCATATGCAGTTTCAAACGACATATCTTCTCGTGCGACGCTTTGCACACGTTAAATTAAACGAATTTTTAGGCTTAAGGAATTTATTTGCACACACATCAGCATTGCATTTAAATATAATATGATGTAAAAGTCACTAGTAATGTGTGTAGCTGTGATTATAAATAAATATGACACTTTTCAGGTTCCAGCATGGCTGCCAAAAGTGTTCAACTAAACAAGTTTAAGACGTCTAGTGCGACCGTTACCTTACATTCAGTCATATACTTCGAAGGTTGCAATTTACTTAATACACTTGCCATAATCATTCCCTTATAAGTTAAACCGTCGATGAAATGAAAACAACTAATAGTGAACACTCATAGAAGAAAAGGTGTGCATTGCACTTCAATGAGGAAAAACCTACAACTATGGCCTTTCAGGTACAATATCCAATAATGATCCTAGGTATAATTATTGATTAATTCTCTTTAATGTTGTCAGGTAATAATGCAAAAATACCTCATAACTTACTTTAGGTTTATCACGTTAGCAGTTCTAAAAATAATGTCAAACAAATTCGTAATTTTTTTTGATAAATAATTAACACAATATTATTTAACCGACGCATGAATGCCAATAGTAGGAAATTAGGAAATAAAGATTTTCATGTGCGAGAGTTATTATAGCTATTCGGTCAAGAGCAAAATAATAAAAAACTTAAAACATATTAATTAAAAGCAAAACTATTACGACACAGACACTTAGGAAATAATTTCAAGTTTCTATGAATAGATTAACGCTTTAACAATTGAATAATAAGCTTTGTGACATGTTTAACTGTCGGTGTTTTGAGTAAACGTAACTCAATATGTTAGCATAGTGAATTCGGGTTTCGAATTATAGTTCTGCCGTCCTGATTTTGTTTTCGGTGGATTCCTTTATCATTCAGACGAATGCTGGAATAGTTCCATGGAACAAGTCGTGACCGCTTTACTTCGAATTTTCGATTCTCTGAGCTACGTAATGACCTCAACGTCGAAGTTTTTGGAAATCCACTGGATGATTTATAAATATAATGATTACATGCTTATGAAATATACTTAAATTCACAAAATGTGTATAAATAACTTATGTATATTATTCAATGAGTTGTTTTATTGTGATAATTTATGTTTAAGATAGTTTACATTAACAATTACATATTTGTAAGAACAACTAATTGTCATTAGTTTATGTATAGACTTACAAAAATCAATAGAATAACGTTTTCAAACAATAGTGCTATGCATGTGGTCAGCTTTGTGTAATGTAAATTCTCGTTATAGAACACGTAAATACACGAAAAAAATAGGGTATTATGAGGACTAGCCAATTAGTTGCTTCATTCCTAAACAACAGAAGTAGATTTTTGTAGTTTTTGTTTTTAGATGCAATTTTATCCCTGCGTTGTAAATAATGTTGACACTATTCTCGAAAATAACTTTGATAATATACATCATAACGTAATGTAGGATTAACAAAATATTGTAGTTTAAATTAACTGAAAGTTCTAATAAGTACATTTGCCGTCCATATTTGATGTTTTTTCAGTTGTAGAACGTAACTATAAGCAAATAAATTGATGCATGAATGGAGCAATACAAATCTCTAGCATTTGCTTGAAACAGTTAAAATTAAAAAAAAATAAGATAAAAAATTGCCTCTATTGCAAGCTAGCTGGTATATGTTACTAAATTTCATAAATCTTAACCGTCGAATTAGTAACATCATTGAAATAATTTGTTACAAACACTACGCAACATATTAGAATTTAATAATTTTCCTCTTTTTTTTCTTAATTTTATGTCTATTAGGGAAAACGTACACTCCTGTACAAATTCACAGTAAAATTAGGAGTAAAGTAATAAAAAAGTGATCAGTTTAAAATATTTTACAGTTATTAAAATTGGTATCTTAATAACATCATTTGTGTTGTCTTACTTCAGCAGCCTTATCTATTCTCCACATTCAATAAAAATAATTTTAATCTTAAAATTATATGAACATAATTAATATGTGAGTGATAATACTCAAGGTTGTTTGTAACTTCTGTCACAGACTTTTAGAGGTCATAGACAGGGCAAAAGAGGCAGAAAAGTTTGGAGACACACTGCCTTCATTCGAATAGTTAGAAGCGTCCAGTATACTTGAATCTAGTGAATGCCTGCCAGTTATGCAACCTGTGTAGCGTGGTGACTACTGCGACTGCGTACAACACCTACATCACCATAGTTGTCTTTAGTTGAAAACTGCGGCCATTGATGTGGCAACCCTGCTGACTATACTAGTTTTAATAACGAATTGAGTTCTCCGACGGCAGATACTTAGGCTGATTCGTGGGCTGCGTATAAGCGAATAAGGAAAAGCGATTGCTACAGAAGAGCTCAAAACACTACAGATGCCACATGGAAAGTCCACAAATGCTACATGAGACCCCTACAACTATACACTACCTGTTAACTATAAACTAGGGACCGTGCATTGTGATCGAAATATTTTTACACCAACCTGTTCAAATGCATTAAGTGCACATCTGCAGCATATCTGCTTCACAGTTAGAAGCAGTGTGCATTTGTAATGGGGCGTCGCTCATCTCACTGTCAATCAAAAGAAGTTTACTTAGATACAATATGTATGTGATTTGCGGGTAGCAACCCAAGAAGTTAAAATAAAAAATGAAAAATGGCTTATCGTTGACAACTAAGAAAATGTGTAGATGTGTATGTAAGGCATTTAAACTATAGCTGGCACAAAATCCGGACGAGTAGTAAAAGAAATACAGTATAATAGAATGTTAATTTATTTATTCCATACTATTATTTTGGAGTGGCATGCATACAACAGTATAGTGTAAGTAAATGCAAGCTTGAAAAGTAAAAATACACGCATATCTAGTAACAAAAAAATACTACATTTATCATTACTTATTAATTAATTTCGAGTTCTTTCAAAATGACAGACATGCATCGATAAACATTCTCACATCTGATGATTAGAAGGTGTACTATCAAAACATGAAATCTGATTTGAATCAATCATATAGATACCTAGAGACGTAGAGGCCAAATTATTTTCACAAAGTCAACATTTTGAAAATAAACACTTGAAATGAGTAAAATATGTACCAAGTTCGATTAAATTCTGTTCACTGTTTCAAAAGTTTTTTGGGGCATACATACATACATCGCCTACACACACATATACACACTCAGGAAGGTGATCTACGCGTTAACTTTTCTTTCGGAACGTAGACCAAAAGTTCTGTCATAGGTAAGCGAAAGCAGCCGTTGTTCTAGCTTATAGTTTTGTGAGAAATGATTTATAGGTTAAAATCCAGTGTTATATGAATCCTAAAAACCCAAACATTATGTACTACCCATATGAGAATTCAACTTTACCAAATGCCTGCCAGCACGAAATTTCGAACCTGTTTTCTTGCACGAATATTAATATATTATCCAGGATCGTTAACTGTGATCCTAATCACGGTGTTATGGCAGAGGTCTAAATTTTGTCGTATGGCAACTGCATAAATTATTTAATTTATTATTGAAGAACTTATTTGCTAAAAACAATGAATAATTCTAAAAGGAACAATTATCACAACACACGTGGCTGTGTTTTGATTATTTCATGGTTATAATATCGAGAAGTGCCATTATTATGAACCAGTCTTCATGACGTTGTGGAGGTTGTCGGGTTATTGATAGACTGATATTCCCAATATCTTAATTAACTAAACATTTTGCCATATGAAAATTTTCAAAGGAATACTGTCTATGAGACATTCGTATTTTAATATCAGTAGCCAGGTTTCGGAAAGAATTATTTTTGGAATTATATGCAGTGACGTTGTTTTACCGAGAGTATGCATATACTTTTTCTAAATACATTTTTTAAAACAGTAGCTGCAATGAAATCAGATTTACCAAGTTTTCAAATCCCTTTGGAAGCATTAATTTTTCAACGTGACTTTGCCAACCCCTGTTCTCGTTGGAAAACCTGAATACTTCCATTTCGCGTTGCAGGATCTGTAGCTAATAATGCTACACAAGCTCTCTATTCCAAGATGAGTACTCTTGTACTTCTGCACATTCATCATAAGATAGGTTCCAGGAGGGTTTTCTCTCACAGCATCTGCCCACCCCCTTCAGGAACAGCCAACTCCCCTCTCCCCGCAACTGCTACTTCTTTTCATAATATCTGAATTTTCGGTTGAATCGTTCCGTGCATGAGTACAATGACGAGGTATCCCCTCCCTCTTTTACCCCTACCCTCTTTCCTTCGTAGCCGGCCCGGGCGCAGAATTAATGAGCAGACGAGGAGAAGCCTTTTTAATATTATTTTTGCAGTGAATGCGAAGCTACGTACTGGCGTGGAGGAGGAAGTGTTCGCCATTGAGAGAACGGGAAGAGTGGTGGAATAGGAAATAGGGGATGTTGGGTAGATGGAGGGGGAGGGGTGCCGGAGAAGGAAGGGGTGACCTGTAAGTCGGACTCAGTCCACATCTTCCTACGACGAGCCTCGTCTCACGATCACGTGTCACGCATGAACCAAGTATCCCCGCGCGAAAATAACTTTATAATATTTCTGTAAATAAAAAAAAATATTATTATTTTTACAGCGATAAATTACAACAAACGGGTTTTAAAAAAATGTAATGTGTTTTACGGTTTTCAAACATTAGTAAATTAAATGTAACAGTTAGATGGACTGCTGTTTACGTGTAGAAATACTAACAATTTATTTTAAGGTGCAACATTTTTGCTCACTTTCTGTTTTCAAAATAGTATATATATTTTTTAATTCAAAGCTATATAGTCGTGTAACAGTGAACTGGCTGAATGCCTTTAAAATTTATCAATAATATTCTTTCGTCACCGAAATGTTTTAATAACGTTTCATACTCAAGTTTATTCTTAGTTTGTTAATACTACTGCATGCTGATATTATAAAGTAATGAGTTAAAATGTTGAAAAAATTCACGTAAATACAGCATACATGACCGCATACTAGCGTTTAAAACAATGCAGTACTGCCATATTTGTAGGTAGAGTTCTTATCGTACCACCTGAAATGTTATGATGGTCTGCGATGAACGTTAACACCGATTTCTGGCTGGTGAATGGGAGATAGTTGGACACAACGACCGTACAAAAACACATTTGCACCAATTTCATAAGCAGAAACATTTCTGTACGTTACTATCAAGTTTTCGTAACTTAAACTACACGGCATGTTTTACCCTCTTGTGCTGGTAGACAATTCGTGGGTCTCTGTTTTGTTTTATTTATTCAGAGATGGACTATGTATCTGGACATTTTTTCAGCGTAACTTAAGGTTACAAATTAATTTGTCACAATATGAAACTTTATCACATAGTGCTGCATTTAACAGTTTCAATATAATATTCACAAAAATATTCTCAACGACATCCAAACAGCTGTTATTACTAAACGCACATGCCGTAGTGAAACAAGAAGTATACAAAAGTAATTGAACAGGGAATAGTGTACAACTATGAGATTTCAAATACATATACTAGAAATTTTCAATCGTCATTTTAAAGACAAAAACTATCCAACATTTAACTTTATATTTTTACTAAGTTACACACTTTAATTATTTTCTTTTAGTGGTCATTTGTTATTTTTATTGCAGTAGTTATATGAATGTGATGATGTGTTCAAGTCGCTTAAATGTTTATTGGATACAATTAGTAGAAAAGTGATGTTCTATTTAAGAAATAAATACAAGAAATTGAATATATTTAAGACTTTTTATGTGAAATTACATTAAGCGACACGACAGAATTTCCGTACACGCCTCTTGATTTATGTTACGCTTGGCAACACTGCTCATCCATCAGTGCACACACGTACACCTACCAACCGTTGTTATCTCTTCGCTGACAACATTGTTCCAGCGCCGACCCTGGAAAACAATCTCGCGTTGTAAGTTAGCGTCTAATTAGAATAATTCCCCCTTACCCCTCACCACCTCGCTTTCCATGTGTCATGACGAGGACACGTCTGAGAAGAATGGAGTTACGCTCATGCCGCTGCTGAAAGCTACAGTAAAGCAAAATGAAATTTCAGTCTGAATACTGTTTTCATCATGGTTCGTGTTCCAGTTGTTTGCACAGGATATCAATGAGTTCCTTGGTACATAAATTTCCATTCAATTTAAATTTAAATATTTTAAATGAAAATCATTGGTTCACAATTTATGGCTACAAAATATTATACATTTATTTATGTAAGTCTCAGTTATTTAAACGTCATGTTCAAGGAAATAAATAGGGCCTATGAAGTAACAATAGATATAGTGAATTCAACCAAGCATAGCGTTGTTTTATTAACTTATCTCAGTTTGCATGAAACTAAGGCACGGAAAAGTTTTGATCTAAACTGTCAAAACCGAATAAATTGAGATAAATGTGCCAGTGGAAACCATTAAAGGTTTATTATTAATTCAGACGTGTGTAAGCCACTGCGAAGAAACCATATTTACTGGTTAAGTACGTATGCTCAGAAACTTAAGGGTGAGTGATCATTCTCAGCTTGGGTTTATGGCTTTCTCATAGATAAGGAATATAGTTATTTATTTACGTTTTTACGTCGACAGGGCGTAGTTTATCAGTTCATTTACTATATAGAATCCATACGGTATGGTTTCTATTACTTTTATACCATTGTAGTTGCCCTCGTAAGTAAATAACATTTTTTTCCTCGTCAACTGTTTTCCGTTACAGACTAACGTAGGTATTGAGATTGTAACAGTTTAACAAATAACAACGTTGAAAAAGGAGTTCTCGAGAAAAACAGTTAAACTCGAGGCTATAAGTATCAATCCACTTAATGGGGCATATTTTAAGTGCGCATATCATAGGACATATTTAATAGCATGATTGTGTCTACTGTGACGTTAAATATATCCCATCACAGCTTTTCAACTTAGATCTTCTGTAACTTTCGGTAACTGACGAGCAAATAATTCTGCAGCTTAAAATTAACCAAAGATACTAAGTGAGACATCAGTATGATCTGAAGTTGTCATAGTTATATAATCCCATTCAGTCTTTGTTGGCAGTTCCTAGGCACTGCAATAGCCGTTTGTACTACACCAGACTATTTTAACGCATTCCATGAAGAAATTATGTGCGTCTGAGTGCCGGTAGCAAGGGAACCATAAGGGCGACACTGGTGGGTAAAACAAGCGTATCGTCACCGTTAAGCGTAGGACACTGAGCCCGCGTCCAGGCTTCAGTCGATGAGCATACATTATTATAGGATGCAACTATGTAGGAAAATGCAATGCATATATCTATTTCGGTTTAGTTTGCATCAAGTTATAATGTATTGAAATACAACAGTCTGAAGAACCCAATTTTGACGATGTTGGAGTTATTCGAGATATTATTTATACCAGGTGTACTATTTTGAAAGTACCATTACGTTGTCGTTTGGAATGCCCCTTCCTCCTTCACGGTTGGTAAACACGTTAAGGATATTTTGTAAGCAGAAACTGTCTTTGAACACGTTGCAGCGAATTTCAGAAGCCAGGTAGACTACCGGTTTAAATTTTGACTTCGACAGAAAGTAGCATTTTTTTTTCTCTGAGACGCATAGTGACAAAAAATGTGCTTCTTTCCCACTTTCATAGCTAAGATCATTCACAGTAATTCAGCAGCCTGCTGGTAGAGTTCGACTCAGTCGCGCTGATAACATAGGCGCAGCAAGGGGAAAGGGGATTAGGGGTTTTCCCCCCTCCCTTCCTTCATACTTTAACCCCGAATAAATAGTAAAACACTAATAACATAACATTATTAATATTCCTATTAACGAAATGTTCAAAGCTTTAACGGTAAATCTGTTTAAAAAGCCAAAATTTGCACATAAGAATATAATTCTTCCCGGGCAGGCGCACTGGAGAGATATTTTGGGTGGCAAGGGGGTAGGGGGACAAAAACTTATGTACGTTGCGAATATACATGTACCCCTACTAAAAATAGGGGATCCGGGGGTTCTACCACGGGGAATTTGAAATGTGTGCAAAATGATGCAATTTAGGTATTTCCGAACAGAAATATTAAGTATAAAGCTGAGATATTTCAATATTTTGAAAGATATAATCAGCTAAGTGAACAATTTTGCAAAAAATACCTTTATAATTGACGGTATCTAGCACAAACATTTATTTTTTTACACATGCCTAAAAAGGAAGACGGTCGAGTTTCAGGGGGAGAATGGGGGCAAAACACATATATTAGTCCCCCCACACAAATGAGAAACTGTTCTTGCTGTCCCGCTGTTTCCGGTAAGAGGGAGAGGGGTGTTGAGACAAACCCCCACTTTAAATCGACGATCTTGTATCAAATTTCGAGGTCCCTTATACAAATCTTGGTTATGCCACTGATTGGTAATTTCGCTTTGTCTTTAAATCGGCGGCTGAGAGCGTTTCATGAAGTTTCATGAAGTCGTATAGGCTTTAGGAGCGTGAAGGCAATGAAGGGAGGGTATATGCACTAGGACAAAGAAGACAGTAGGAATGCATTCAGGATGTTCACTTGCCCCACGCTATACCCCTGCTGTGTCATTGTCGGCTCTCGACATGTACGCATGCACGCTCGCACGACTAACTATGTATACCCTCTGTGGTCATGGCTTTGTTCCATTGCTTCCCCCGTTCTGCATTCCCTGTTCCTCATAAACCACCCTCCTCTTTCCCCTCCCTTTGTATGGCCCAGCGACGGACAGAATATGCGAACCGAACACTCCCTAACCGACTGATGGTCACAAACCGTCCCAGAAACCAGCTGATCAAGTCCTTGATTACAACAACTTCACCTGCTAAACCGAGCGAGGTAGCGCAACGGTAAACACGTTGGACTCACATCCGGAGGACCAGGGTTCAATTCCCGTCTTCATCCATCCTGATTTCGAATTCCCTTTTACCCGAAATCCCTTTAGGCGGATGTTGCTGTGATGGTTACATTAAAAGTTCATGACCAATTCCTCTCCCAGCCACTGTCGTTGAGTCAAGTTGTGTGTCACCGTCTCTAATGACCTCGCTGTTGACTATATATATATATATATATATATATATATATATATATACACACATACATATATATACACACATACATACACGTGATGTCGCATAAATCCGGTCTCATAGGGTAAATTGAAATATGGAATGGTCAATAGTGATGTGTGTTGTCGTAAGACTTCAGCAGTGTATGTTCACTTCGACGTGTCATTACTACAGCAAATGTTCAAATTGATGGCCGCGATGTGCATTTCACATGCGTATGCGATGTAACATGGCCGGCGGGATGGAGCGGCATGCAGCAGTAATGTTGTTATTCACGATAACATTTCGTTTCATTTACCTATTTAAACTTTCCTTATGAGACCGGGCTCTTGCTATAAGACCGAACATTGTCATTTAAAAAGATTTACTAAGATAAGATACTTATAAAATTTCAGAACAATAAAAACTGCTCCAAAGTACTTTATTCGACCAAATAATTTATGTGTTAGTAACTAAACTCCTAACTAATAACATAATTGAATATGCTCTGGATTATCGTGGATTCGTTCTATTGCAGGGAGCCACGGATTTCAAACCAACACAAATTCATTGGGGGATATTTGCTTAGTAATTTATTAGTGGATGGTATATATATATATATATATATATATATATATATATATATATATATATATATATATATATATATATATATACTTAAAATTTTATTTTGAATTTAAAATGTGTATTATTTCTTTTCTGGCTAGTACTAAATATTCCAATAATGATATGGACAAATACACTAATTATACGTTTGATGACCACAAAGTATATTTATAGTGCATGAAAGTCAAATTACATGGCTTATTTAAATCATTCAGTCATGTAAATAGTAACTTAAAATTTCCGGCTGTCTTTTATAAGCACATAAATACATTAATTTGAGGCAAAGTCATTATTTTTTTCATCCATCTTTTCCACTGTAGTCTGTTCATAGGCGGGATGAACTTGCCACAAAAAGTGAGTTATGACGTAATACATTACACAGAACAATATTCGCTCTAAACAGTAAACTCCCCCGTCTGGCATGTCAACGACTTTAATGAAGAAATGGTGAGAATTTTTTTTCATCTCCCACGACCTCACGTTTTCGGCTTTCTCATTATTTTTTTCTCCTTTTCATTCCGTTTCCAATTCCCTTACCTTCGTAGCAGAGGTCTCCTCGAATCCTCCGCAGTGAATTCAGCTTTTGTTGTTAACGGGTTCCTTTCGGAAATACTTCCTTTCTCCCGCAATCCCATGGACTCTTTTGTTTCCAGATATTTGTGAAGTACAACAGATTCCACTCTCATCCCACTTTTTATTATTCCAATTATTATTTTTTCCCCTCGAAGTCTTAAATGCTTCAGTGGACAATCTTTCAGACCTTTTAGTGCTTTGTTTGATTGAACCGAGTCCTACACAGATTTGAGGAGAAAAAGGAAAGAACTCTGTCCCATATAGACGCAAAAGTCCTAGAGCAGTCCACAATGAGAACCGCCACGCAGTTTCATTTTCATTTAAAAAGGCTATTTTGTTGTATATAATGTGATGGAGGGATCATACAAAACTGGTTTTGAACAGTTTAACTTTTATGACGTTACAAATTGCAATATGCGACAGGAAATATATTTGCACTGTCATCGTAAGTTACTTTTCTTCACAACTATTGCATTTAACCCTTGCATATTATGGAACTTAAAAACAATTCTTTACCATAAATTCTCACTTACATAGTTAACCGTGTTTCTAAAAATGTTACCTTTCCTCCCTGAAGATCTGTGAAAACAATGAAAAGTGTAACTTAACAATATTCAAACGTGAAGTTTCCTAAGAATTACCTTCAAAGTAACTGAAAGTTCTTTATTATTTTATTTAACTGTATAAACTGAAGTAAAAAATTCACAAAGAAATACTAGCAATTTGGAATGGTAGCCCTTCTTTCATACCAGAAGCATACAGTTTCAAGAATATAGTTGCTTCGCGATAAAGACAGTACTTATGAAAACCATCTTCTCTACAATAATAATTAAAAAATATTTTTATTGTGACCTAAGACGTTAGTATAGTACAAGCCTTATAATTTGAACGTTACTAGGTGTGATTTGTTTATATTAAAAGGCTGCAGGAAACTAAAATTACCCGAAAGAAAAAAATAACCAACATCATCCCAAACCATATATAGTATTTTACAAATTGGCGACGCAATAATTTTATCGACTGACGTAAGTATGTGTGTTACTGAATATTTATTATAGAACAAAAACAAAATTGTATTATGGTGTTCGCATATTATCATGTTGAAATATTTCTGACGTAAATTTATCTTTAGTTAATTTACTGTATCGACCTTCTCCATTCCACTCCGTTGCCTCTCTCTCTCTCTCTCTCTCTCTCTCTCTCTCTCTCTATATATATATATATATATATATATATATATATATATATATATATATACAAACTCTAACAATTACTACATTTTTACAAACATTATGAACAAAGAATAATTTATTTTAACTTGTAGTGACATGCGCAATTTTTATTTTGAAACTTTTTAATAAAATACACGAGTTAAGAAGTAATATGGTACTACACAACACTAAGTTAACGGATAGAATAATTGTATGTCATTAAATATACATATAGATGCATTCAAATTAATCGATAAAGCCGAGTGTAACAAATATTTTGACATAAGGCACTTGTTGGTAACCCAGTAAAACGAATTTGTCAAAAATTTCTCAAATATTTTTCAGCTAATTAAATAATTTATTGTATCATACGGGACCGGTTTTAGATTTCCTTACATTGCACTTATATATTTTTACGACTCGAAAATATTATTTTCTGTAAATTGTTATAATCTGTCTACGTGTTTTGACTCTACAGAGATATATATGCTAGAAAACATGGTTTGTAGGTCATTTCAGTAATATGATTTCAGAGAAAAATCTTTTATTAGAGTCAAGGAGATATATCTTTGCATGTAAACAAATATATATTAGCACAATATTTTTTTTTTGGTCTGGTGGAAGGTTATAATTTAATTACCGACACACAATACTTGGTTGAGTGACAAATCAGTTTTTCTGCCTCGAGATTTTACAGATCTTGCTCTCCAATGAGGGGATAAAGCTAACGCAATAGACAAAAATCGAGAATGAATTTACAGTGAAGCTCCGTTTAGACTATAGGCGACTTTGTAACTTATAACGTACACGGTATAAAAAAAGCCGGCTCTTATGGATTTTTCATAATGTCTACCACTGACACAGAGGTGAGACATTCTAACACGCCCTCACATGGTAATATGCAAGTAATCAGTGTGCCAGATATTGCCTACCTCCCAGGCGCTGGGTTATATTAACTCTCAAACTGCGTCTGTCGTCTATTTGGACCGTCTCCGGACATCCATACTTCGACGTTATTTGTTTGCTGATATGATTTTGACACTTCCTGTGCACAGAATGAACAAAAAAGTGTGTTAGATTTGTGCAGTGACAACTTATAAAAATTTATAGAGAAAATGTATTTTCAAATTGCCCGTAAAGTAAAAAAAAAAAACATAATAGGAGAATAGCTACCCGTAATATCAACCTTAAAATAATATTTATTTATATTAAATAATAAAAATCACGATATTAAGCAATGAAATTCTGAACAGTGAAAAAATGATGAACTAAACAGTAACCCAATCACGGAAGAAACGTAAATATGCATTACAGTACACACGAGTTACTATCGGGATTGTGTAACTATTTATTTAACGCGTCCTTGAGGACTCTAAACCAACAGCAAACCTGCATGAAAACACTCTGCGCGGCTTTGTCAAATGTAGAACTAGCCACTCTTTGTATTAGCAACCAATGAACAAGTGGCTGAGCAGAGAGTGTACACAGAACTGTGGAGTCCAGTCGGAAGGACGGATAACCCGCGAAATTTCCGGGTCTCTGTAAAAGAGTAAACAGCCGAGGCTCCAGAATAAACATATCAGTGCAGTCTTATAGCCTGCAGTTTACTAAAACCGCTAGGTTTTCCTATCCCTACTGTGCGTTGTCGGTAAGAGCGCTGCACTTCTGCACCGGCTGCTGTTCTGCAGCAAAAGCGACGCCCGACGACAGCACTGGAGCCAGTTGTTTCAGAAGGCGATGGAGAAGAAGCGGGTGTGAGGACACACGGAGTTAGGTGAGGGTAGAAGGGAAGTCTGGAAGTAGAGGAAGGACGTCCCCGGATTCTATTGGGTCAATTTCTGGACTTAATCCCGCGCAGAGAGGGCGCAGCGGTGGATGCAATCTAGCCAGGAAGAAGCCATCCGACGATAAGGGATCACATTTTCTGGACCCGGGATCGGCCTGCTGCTGCGAGTCTAGTCGTGGAGGGATTGTAGGTGCAGGAAGGGAGGGGGGAGGGGATCGTGATGGGAACCGGCCGGCCTTAGAGCGTGAGGTCAAAAGGGCATAAGTGTAGCCTTACCTGAGCGAAGCTACGCAACTATCCCTCAAACAACACTGAGGTTTTTCTTTGCAGTCAAAGAAAATATTTCAAAAGTACGTGGTCGATAATTCAACGGTTATTACATTTGTTCCAATTAGTGCAAATAGTAATGTCAATCTGAATAAAGAAAACAGTTTTGACATTTTTTGTGCAGATATATTGTTATTGTGCCGCATTCCTTCAACGTAAACTCTTGCTCATGATTTGAAGTTAGAGAATTTGAGTCATAATTAATTTTTCTCCAGAAACGCTTCATTCACACTAGCAACGTTTTTTCTCGCAAAGTGGATCAAACACAATTTTCTGCTATATATATACATATATAAGATAGACTTTCATATTCTTAAAAATTGTAATAAACCTATAAGCTTTTTCTTATGTACTACGCCCTCTTAAACAGATTGACAAAATAAGTTTGATTCAGGAAGTACTGAAGCAGCTAGATATATTAACAGTATTTATAGGAACGGATGAATGTTCATCAACAGAGTATCTGTCAGATGTACGACCGACTAAATTTCGGTGCTTTGTCACTTCTCAGAATTAGTTTTAAATTTATTGTTAATTTTTTTCCCGTCTTAATTCTCATTCCTAAAACATACTAGTTTTAACTTCAGAAATGGTGTATCTATAAACAAAATTTTTGCCGTGTCTTCATATTTCCCAGCGATACTTATCAGCGCAAAAAATTTACGTTGAAGGTCATGCTTGCTTAATGTCATCGAAACAACAGAAATAAATGTTTCATTAAACATTTAATGTGCATGGAAATATACAATACAAATAGGTACACAAAAAATAAAAACTAAGAAAGTGGTGATTTTTGCTCTTTTTGCGGAGATTTGAAGTATATTTGTGCGTTGAAAGCCTTCAAAATGTTCACTAGTAATAACGTTTTTTTTTTATTTATCTTAATTTTAGATTTTGTATCGACTTCCCTGTTCAGAATAAGCTAAAATTTGGGGCCGTGTTTGGCGCAGTGGCTGCATAACTTGCCTCCCACCATAGCGATTCGGGTTCAATTCCCTGCGGGTCTTCCTGGCGATCTCACCCCCACTCTCCTCCCATAACTGCAGCACCGATCATCCGCATGACTCAATTTCATGTCATTCTTCAATGATTGGTTGACGGTCTCCCAGTAAGACAGTCAGTCAGTCATCGGGGTGCGATGTCCTGTCCTTGGATACCATTTTCATGCCGAGTTTACTTATTTTAGCTAAACTGTTTGCTTGAAGCGAAGGGATTATGCTCAGTTAAATCCTCTGGAGCGCCATGAAATATTCAGCTTAAATAGAAAAAAAATCAAAAAGTTATATTATTGGCATACTTTAGCCAGACTTATTATGATGGACAGCGTATTTTTACGCGCAGAAGAAAAACTACAAGACAACAACACATAATTTTTGCACGCTTGTTTGACCATACGAAAACATACGTACTGTACAAATAAATTTTACCTGCGTTAGTTTACGGAATCTGTTTCCAAGGCAACTATTTTGATACTAAGTAAAAAAACTCAAAAATAAACTATGTGATGTTTTATGTGAATGAAAAATTATTGTAGCTGCTATACATTTCATTGGTATCATTCATGGCAGTTTCAAAGATCTTTAACGGGAATAAAAATGGTTTAAAAATACTTCAAAGAGTCAAGTACACGAATACTTTGATAGCTCTGAGGAAGGAGTGATATTTCTCTAGCCCACTGATGTGTACATGTGTCACTGTCATCCTCAGCCGACCCCCTCATATTGGTCAGGGACTGAGTGTCGTGTATAAAATGACCCTGAGGACCATTTTTCAGCCGTCGTTATTGGTTTCCTACAGTGGAGAGAGAGAATGGTATGGGGGAGGAGCAAGATGTGATTGCGAGAGGAAGGAGGCGGCCGGAGAGCCCATCAAATAATGTCACAGAAATGACAATTTGAGTGTTTCCTAGTGCGGCCCTGCGGCTCGAAGAGGGTCTTGTAGAAGGCGCTCGGCGGGATATTGTGTTTATCTGCTGGTTCGTCTCTTCTTACCTCGATGTTCCAACATGGCCGCCATCTGTACAGTAGTAACAACACAAGTTCTCTTCCTTCTGTTTGCCAGCAAAAAATATCTTAACTTAATGTTCGACTCATATATGAACACGTAAATTTCGCGGGGAAAAAATCACGACTGGTTGTATTAAAAAAAAAAAAAAAAAAAAAAAAAAAAAAAAAAAAAAAAAAAAAAAAAAAAAAAAAAAAAAAAAAAAAAAAAAAAAAAAAAAAAAAAAAAAAAAAAAAACTTTTTCTCGCGTCTACTCGGATGATTAGATCCTGGGAAGTTTAACTAATATTTCAGCAAACACTAGAATTGAAACATGTGTGAATATCAATTCATTTATTTTGCGATTGGATTACGGTATATGAGAAACTTGCAGCAGTTTTCCAGACGAATAACAAATCAGCGGTTAACCGTGGAACAATACCCGTGCTACCTAATCTTGGGTGAATTCTCACGGGAGAAGCAGTCAAAGACAAACTGTTGAGGTACGCGCCACAGCGAAGTCAGCCTGAAGGCCGTCAAACACACGAAATAGACTGGATGGTTACAAATATTACTGGTGTTTGGGGTTTGTCTATGAATTGCAGACTTTCGTATCTCAGTACTAAACTTATCTCTGATTGGCCCAAACAAATCTCTTCTAACTACGACACAGGGCTAACAAGCAAAAAGTTACCGAAATTCATATAAGTTAGTGAAATTCAGGTGCTTAGGGTGAATGGTTTTATTGAGGGCAAAGTCGATAGTTTCCCAGGTTCCAATATGGTACCAAAGTTTTTTGAAATTCCTGGTTTTTAATCATTTTCTATGTGATCCCACTTGACCGTGGTTATTTGAACTCTGATATGACGTACTCAACATTTGTTATTCGCCTGCAAACATTGAAACCGTGTTAGATAATCATCTATTTTTCACAAGGAGCAATTTTCTGTACTATTATGAAATTTAATTTTCGCTGCAGATTTTCGCGATGTTTCATCTCTGCGAATATTTTTCAATGCATATACAGAACGTTTAAATAAAGTTTTAGTTCAAAGCAAAATTATACGGAAAAATCAAATTCGCACATATTTTAGATCATACCGCAGTAAAAATTAATTAACCTACAACTTTCGGAAAAATAAGATGTGTATTTCCATTACGAAAGCTTCAGAAATAACATTGTGTAAGGAAACATTAATTCTCCACTTGAACTCCGCGCTGCACGCTTCGTAAGTAGCGCCTTTATTTAAGTCCTTCTTGACATAATATCTCAAATATATTTGACTATCGTTGGCTAACTGCAGAATTGTTGAAATTACAAACAGACCTGTACACGTCTGGGAAAAAGCGACAGCAGAATAATATAAAAATTTTTTTGAGAATAACTTACACACAAATCGTTTATAATGTACACACATCTCAAGTATACTAACAATTGGCGTCGAATATGCAAAAGTATTTCTTGAAAATTTCCGATATTTATTTGTAATGTTACAAGTACTTTTTTTAGACTGGTTGCCAAATGAGTTTTATTTTCAAAAGTACGAAAATGTTTTTAAAGTAATCTAGCCGGTAAGTCTCTGAGTTCGAAAAATGTTTTCGTCCGTATTCGAAGGTGTTGATTCCTAGTCAACAAATTACGGTTAACGAGGGTTACTTAAACTTGCATTTATTATGGTTCTACTTTTACTGAGTGTGATGTATGTAGTATTTACACTCAAGTACTATTTTTAAAACTTCTTCATATAGATCCACATTCCATGTAATGTCAAAATTAATAAGGCCATAGTCTAAAGGGAATTCTGAAAGAAGTAGTTTAGTTATTGGCAAAAGGATATTGGGAAGTACATATATAATATGAGTAGGGACAAGAAAATTTCGCGGATTCAATTACCTACATGTTAGAATCAACTATCCTATACATACTCAAGCCCCGACCATTTGTCCATTAGCTGCTACTCACTGAAACAGCAGACAAAGAACGAATAGACAGGGCTTGAGTATGTAAAGTACAATGGATTCTAGCTTGAAGGTAATTGAATTTGTGAAATGTTCCTGTTCCTACATATGAGGATGGTACCCCGGGGCCAGAGTGTCGCAATCCGTGTGCATACGTGTTATTGGGCGCCAGTAAGCGCCTGTTTGCCACGAGAATGACATGAAGTGAAGCACTTTAGTATGGAAACGCCCAAATGAAGGGACAGGGTAAACGGGAGATCCCAGAGAAATCAGCTTGCCAGCGGCATTGTCCAGCACGATTCACTTGTGAAAATCCGGGGACCAACTACGTCGGGAATCGAACCCGGATCGCCTTGGTGGGAGGCGAGTGCACTAACTACTGCCCCAACCAAGGTCTCATTGGGGAACAAGGACATTTATCTTCATACACACCCCACCCCCCGGCCATTCCTCACTAGGAGTGTACGTTATAAACTAGGATCAGTGGAGTTTTTAAAGTTTCAGTAAGTAGCAAGGTTATTCACAGACGATTATGTTTATTTGTCAGTGTTCTCTGATATAAAGTGAGAAAACAGCAGATTAGGGTAACAGATTCAATTAGTAAACATATTTCACTAATTAATCAGTAAAAAATCTTGTAACAGGCCTATATCTGACTAGATTCAGTTTCTTGGACGTACTCCATTGCAAAATTGAATGACAAATAATTATTTTATTTGTTATTAATTTCATTTATTATCTGTTGGCTCCTTGTTTTTATTTGATCCGATTCCATATTGGAATTTCATGTTGTGTATGTATTTTGCTGACCAAGCATACTCTGCTTATTTTATGGTTTTCTTTTAGGCCTATTTGTTTAGTTTTCTTTGATAGTCATTCAATTTTGCAATGGAGTAGGTACGTCCAAGAAACTGAATCTAGTCATGAACTCCCATTGCACAGTTCTTTCAAAGATCAGGCCTATATCTGTCTTTTGAAAACTACAGTTTAAATAAGTAACCATTACAACAACGTCACATGCGTAATAAACTTCGGATCACTATTTGCACAGCAATCATGTTACTAAAGTCCGAGTTTCTTCAAGTTTGACGATAATTATTTTTAAAACATAAACGAGAGCCAATACCGTAAAATCGCTCCGTAACTTTGTTATGACTGATTTTAACTACGTACTCTGATTTTGTCGAGATAAAATACAGCATTATGACAGGTAACGAGTTAACTAACGAAATTTCCTTCTAATTGATACATTAGCTAAAATCTTCATACAATTTGTCTCGAAAAATTACATTAGATAGTAAAATAAATTTTCAACAAAGTTACGAAGTAATTTTACAATACCTGTTCTCGTATATGTTTTAAAAATATTTCTCTCGAAATCCGATAAACTCGGGCCCATGCTCTTCAAGTGGCTCGTGAGTTTTGACGTAAATGAATATTAATATTTACAGTAGAGCAACACCTAATAAGTATTCTTGCTGTTGTGAAATATTTTGACATGAATGTGTTGTGTGACAACGTGTTACAATCACTAATATCTGTAACGATAACCTGCCTAAAATAACCTCAAAATTCAATAAGTGTGTCACTAAGGTTTTGCAGTGTTAAGCTATTCGTTTCAGACTTACTTTATGTCTATGCGGCATCCACAATGCTAATATCTGCCCGTGACCTTTCGCCCTTGAGTATTGTGTTTGCTAAAGTACGTCTCAGATATCCAAAATACCACAGAATATTTGATCTTGCTAAACTTCAGGATACTGATAGTTTCAGGAGTTAATATCAAATGAATTATTTGACTGATGCGAGAATGACGACAAATAAATAATAAAGAAATTAGATGAAAAAACTGATTTATTAACTACCATGAAAAAAACGCGTCGAAATTAGAACTGAATTATTTAACTTGATCGAGTTTTTGGGCGAAAAAATTAAATAAGAATAATGGATGTTGAAAACAAGTATTTAACATGAAAAAATTGTAGATATGGAAATAATATAATAACATGGATCCTGGAATTTGGTTAACTACAACTTTGTTAGTCTTACAATATAAGTACAGAAAATAAATGTATTATATTTCGCACACCAGCATATTTTAGTATTACTATAGTTAGTTTATGCGGTATTATAATATTCTGTAGGGCATTCAAAGTCTCTTGAATGAAATAATAATAATATCTCTGAGGGTATTACATTTAACACGAGAAATTGAGAAATTACTGTAACTGTTCGTAAACCTCATTTAAATCTGAAGTCGGAAACATGGAGGTGTGCGAGATAATATTGGACTGGACAGTACCGGAATACTTCCTCTTCGTAGTTGAAGTATGCTCCACTGCGACGACGTCCAGAAGTTCCGGGATATCACCAGGATCATCGTCACTCTACTCCTGTAGAGATGATTAAAATCTTCCTCGACGACGACAGCCCTCTGGCATGGTTCTAATCTCACCACACGTCCTCCATCGACGTTTCGTCGACACATTACCTATTTAGACAATGACTAGTCCGCAATTCATCATACTATGCCCTCGGAGATCACACCTCGCGCACAAAACAAAACTATATTCCTTAAATCAAAATCATCATACTACAGTTAATAAACTAAACACTAACAGACATATTTAAAATTAAATCCAAATTAAAATATTAAGCAAATTATTAAATTAACTGTAAAATCTGGTCAGGGTATTCTCAATAATTATCAATTTTTTAGAATAACTTCCACAGAAAATCTGAAATCATTTACATGTTTAAAAAAATTAGCTACCTGGAAAATTTAGTCTAAATCTACATATTACACTGTACAGTTATTGTGGATATTTAAGATTTAGTAATGTTCAGTTTCGTTAGGTTGCTTCTTGAGTCTCCATGAATTTATGCTGCTTTCAAAATTAACACTTTAGTACAAATAGCAATTTTACTACTAAGAAAATGATGTACAAATGTAAGGCACAATAAGTTAAACAATACTAAAAATAACTATGCCGCGAAATATTTATGTTGGATTTGTGGATAAAGTAAAGAACTGATATGCACAAGGTCGTGGGTTTGAATCCTGCTGGTATACTTTGTTATTTTTTTTAAACTTTGGTGCGTGCTTTTCTTGAGCTCATGACATAATTAACAAAACAGAATTGAATTTAAAACAAATGTATGAATTTTTTCTACAATTAAGGAAAAAAAAATTGATAGGTACTCTAATTAGTATAGACCTGACATTAAATCAGTGAGTTTATTTTGCTGATGAAATATGTAGTTTTCCACTAATTCTAGATGGAGCAGTTTTAAAATTTTAAAATGTGGAAAATAGCTATAAAAAGTGCTGTGAATGTTCACAGTTTAACGTTTAGAGTGTACTGTAGTCCATTCAGGTAAACGCGAACTCTTTTGAAATGCAGACTTTATATATAATTGTATCCCGTCTTTATATTTCAGCCACACAGCCGCATAGCAGAGCATAAGGAACAAATGTATTTACTGATACCACATCCCGTCTTATATTTCAGTCACGAGAGCCGCATGACAGCATAAGTAACAAGCATATTCACTGATATTCTATCAAGTCTTATATTTCAGTCACACAGCCGCATAGCAGCATAAGCAACAAGCATATTTACTGATATCCTCATACCAGAAATTTTACATCAAAGGGCAAAACATTTAGTTTATTATTCCTGGCATAACGCTACTCATAGGCCTATACGTGCCGTACTATAAATACGACGCACACGCTAATTGGCAATAAATAAAATATGCAAACTGTAGACATAACCAGAACAAAGAACGTGGTGAAAGTGATAACAGTATTTTAAAAATTTCGAAGAAAGAAGAAATATTAGTAACATATAGAATAAAATAATTTGCTCCTGTCGTCGTAGTTAGTACAGGATATTGCTAACATATACAATATGTGCTGTATGCTTACTTTAATTTCCTGGCGTCTTAAAATTCTAAATTGTTTGCTGGTTTTTTTGCATAACCTGGTCATCGAGTAAAACTGGTTACATGACTGAGTAAACCAACCTGGTCACTTACCGTAAACAGGGGTTACTTCGGTTTTTGCGAGAGGTACTTTTACCGATTAAAAATAGGCTATTAATTTTAGGGTTTCTTGGTTATTACCTAGATAATTTGAGCAGAGTATCTTTTAAAATTTTACTTTCATTCTTCTAGTTAAAGTTTAAAACTGTCTTTTCTAAACTACATAAACGCCAAAATTGAGTTGACCAAAGTTACCCCGCAAGGTCGACGTAACCCGGGTTACAGTATAAGGTAAACCTACTCTTCTTCGTGGTTACTAAGACTTCTCACTGCAGTAACAGAAATATGTTAAACATTTTAATTGTGATCTTATATTTGATACATTTGTCACTTATTGCTGAAACTACACATGTCTGCTCTCTGTTGGTGACCTAGTGAACTAGGTGTTAGAACCTTCGCAATTTGGCGAATCCCGCAGAGTATTTTATTGCTGTATACGCTCGTTTTATCCTATAACTAGAGATGATGGTGTGTCGCGGAAATTTTTTGTGCTAACATACCCTTGAAAACACTGTAGGTTCTTGTGATATGTAGGATTGGGTTATATGGGTCTGATAAAACTTAGCTGTCTGCAGACCAATAATATGCATCAAATATTACAATATCGAGATTCTTATTGGCTTAGTTAAATAGGGAAACAGCACTACGTACACGAGAAAGCCAGTAATTGTCTGGTGCGCTGAACGTACGTACGTTAAAAACCAGCAAACAGTCAAGTTTTCCCACGATAAACCATCATCTCTAGCTATAACCGTCAGAAGTGTTGTATCCTGCACGCAAGGGTAGGAAGTGGAGTTCTGCAACCAGCGAGCTAGCTGCTGTGTCGGCGACCCAGTGCCAGGTGATAAAATAAAATAATAAAGAAGAAGGATGTGAGGGGTGCCGCGACGCCGCGCAGCTGATGTTCCTCGCCGGCCAATGAGGAAGCGGCGAGTCGACGTGGACGCCAGCCGGCGTCTGCAGGGGGCAGCAACCCCCCGCGGGCTGTCGTGGGGCGGGGCTTGGCGAGGCACCACCCCGCACCCTCGCCGCACAGGCCACGCCTCCCACCCTTATCCCTCCTAGATCATAGACAACCTAGCAGCGACACTGGCACGTATGTTTCCTGCAGCCCCTTCCAACTTAACCCCACTCCGTTCCTACTCGTCCTGGGACACAAACGGTTAACATCCAACCCGCAGCTTTCTACTTCTGCATTTAAGTTATGTAAATTAGGATTCCTTTAAAGGACAAATTAATTAAATCACATTATTTAAATACTACAAGCGGTAGCGACCAGTAACTTTTCTATACAATATTCATTTATGTGTGTGTGTATCAGCTGTGAGCAAATACTGACATAATTTTGTGCGAACATCATTATAGGCAAAATATAATTATTGCAATTGAACTTCTTTACTCAGGAATACCTTAAGGAATGAAATTTTTTTAATGTTCCAAGTTACCCCACGTGTTGCAAGACACAACGCTTTTCTAAAAACCCGCATTTCAAATCTAAAACATACTGTATATCCAAATCAGTGGATACAATCAGTGAAATGTAAATCACTAAAGTTCTAGTAAATACAATATTTCAGACGGATGAACCTGTAGGATTCACTGAAAAATAATTTAACAAGCAGATGAAATTCACTGATAATTAGTGAAAATCAATTAAAAGTCAGGAGCATTTAAGGCCATGCTTTTTAGTTTCTGCTGTTTTTGGGACATATTTTTTTTTAAGTTTAAACCAGATCAAAGTTCAAAAATCTGTCTGACAGTTTTGTTAAAAATAGTTTTTTCCACGATAGCTATTCGACTAAAAAGTCAATTAATCAGGATTGCGTTAGATGCATAATTAGCTAAAACTACAGTATTTGTGTCCTTGAAAAATCAGCCGACATGGAGAAGACGATTTTAAATAAAACTGCCTAACAGATTCTTGATATCTGCTCTCGTTTAGGCGTAAAAAATTAAAATCGCTTGTATTGTAGAAACAAGAGAACACGGCCTTAATCACAGAAACAATCGGCACAGTTTCGTTAATTTCAGTCATAGATAGGGCCATGAATTTTGCCCCAGTTTGTTTCACTGCCTTATGTGCACAACTGTAGCTCTGCTTTATGGTCAGTGATTTGATGTTTGAATTCTCACGTGTCTTGGTGTTCTACCTGCAAACCACAGACGTGTGGTGATGCAGTAACCTTATTCTGATTGGCTCAGTCAAATGAGAGACGTCACTTCACATAGACACGCTGCCAGTAACCATGAAGCACAACTGCAGACATGCACGTAAGGTACTGAAACAAACTGGGGCAAAATTCTTTCCGCGAATAGTTCATGGCCCTAGTCATAGAGTGTGCTCGGAGGCTCACTTTTATTTGTCGCCGTTTGGAACACAGATGTTCAGAAGCCTGCAGCCCTTTGCTGTTTTGTCAGGCCTAGTGTACTCACACTAGTGCAAGATGTAGAAATGAATTAGTTTAAGGGCATGGGCACGAGTTTCTTCGCATTTAACGACAATTATTTTTTAAAACATAAATGGGAGCCGATGTCGTAAAATCGCTTCGTAACTTTGTTATGGCTGATTTAAACTGCATGCTCTAATTTTGTCGAGTCATAAAAGTGCAAAAAAGTTGCTAATTAGTTAATTAACGAAATTTCCTTTTGATTGATAAATTAGCTGTACTCATCATACAGTTTCTCTCGAAAAAATAAATTGCATAGTAAAACCAATCTGCAAAAAAGTTCCGAAGCAATTTTACGATATTGACTCTCGTATGGATTTAAAAAAAAAAAATTCTCTCCAAAGCCGAGAAACTCGGGCCCAAGCCCTTAAAGCAAAATAGTTGTTTTGTTCCATATATATCTGTTCCAGGTGCGCTAGCAAATATAAGAGTGTTATAATGGTCTGCCTCGTATTTGCTTATTTATTTCGTAAATGAAAATAGTTTATTTAATTTAAATGTGTTGTGAATCTGAGCAAGGCAACATGTACAGAGTATTTACAATTGAAATGTTGCCAGTAAATAAATAACTGTCCCGGTGCTTGTATATGGCAGACATGGTAACCCACAAAGAATAAAAAAAAAGTCATTTTATTGAACTACGTATTTCCTACAGCGGTGACTAAATGATTTTCCTGCATTCCAAATTTCATAGTCGAAATTTTGATACGTTCTGAGACGGATAAATGTCATCCACAAATCAGTTACTAATAGTTGGACAGTTTCTTTAGTAATTTCATCTAAACAATTGTAATTTTGATCGTGTCGCCGAAATGCTTAAATTGTAATATTGTGGTTTTAAAGTTTCAAAGTGGTTTTATAAAAATTATGTCATATTAGATAAAATATTTACTGTGATGGTCAAACAACCTATTTTTTTAACAATACATTACTGAAATACGTAAAGAAATAAATGTGCAAAAGATTTTAGTTTATGTTATTTAAAACATTCTTGAGAAATTCGTATTTATGGTATCATGGGCGCTTTCTTTCTTACCACGAGAAGTTTGCCAACAGATAATTTGTACAATGTTATACACGATAGAGCACTTTAAAAGTTTGCGAAATGCATTAATTTTATTTGTAACGACATTATAAACGAGTCAAAAATGTTAACACTACATCAAAGTTATCAATTTCATAAAAGTATCAGCCTAAACTATATCTTTGAAATATAACTTAAAAATTTATTATAAATTTATTCCGAATATTGGACGATGTGACCTTCAATAAAGTGTCTGGAATTATTTTCCTAATTTAGTTTTAATGCTACCAAATATTTAACACATGAGCTACTATTCTGATCGCTCTCTACAACATTTCATAACGACTCTAATTTTACGAATAACTAGCGATAAAAAATCAAGACGACTGATAACAAGAACCTACGTTTTTTTTACATTAAAGTTGGTTAACTGGCCGATGGCTTCACTCTTGTATCACGATTATTAAAAAATTAACTTATACTGAATTGTGGGACATCCTATCACATTTTAACAGAATCTTTGTACTCGAAAATTAGTTTTATAATTTTAGTTTATTTTAATACAAAAGTGTCTCTTATTTTAACTATAATCCTGGTATATGTTATATAGCTTCTACTGGGACAGCAAAATAATACAGAATTGTATTAGTGTGCTATCTTTTGGTTGTGCTGCGTACTAACTTCCTTGACAGACGAGTACTTTATAGAGACTAATAAAATTCGTAAATTGGAATTGGATTTGTTGCAAGGAAAAATATAATGTATAATTATTTTTAAAATGTAAGTAACTATTAACACAAAAGACAATGGGGAAACTGATGAAGTATAATTTAATTAAAACATTGAAGGTGGTCAGAACACATCGTACTGAGCTGCCAAGCATGTTGAGATTTTGCTTAAGAGAGGTGTAAGTCAACCACGAGTGACTATTTGAATCGTTGCCGCTCTCCAAGTACAGTCACAAGTGACGGTTTTTTTTTTACCAGAAGTGAAGTTACAGCATAGCAGTTTTTTATAAGTAGCGCTGATCACGTTTAAACTTTTCTGGTCAAGTTACGGACGTCCACGTGGTAAGAACAGCATGACTTTACGTCATTGTGTTTGTTTTCTAGACGTTATATATGGCTTTATTTTCCGCTTCTAAATCTTTTTTAGCTCCCATAATATTTCCATAGTGGCATGCCGAAGTCAACATTTGCAGGTAATAAAAAAATACTAATAACAAAAACCAACCTACTTATTCGAATGAAATAATTTTTCACTGAATTTATACATGTATTATGGGCCACATTATTAAATATTTAAAATCATACGGTAAAATTCCATTTGTATTTATTTAAATTATCTGAAAACAAGGACAATTTTCTTAATTTATGGCAATTTTTAAATTACACAAACGGATTTTGTTTAGTGCTTTGTATCTTTTAGCATATGGCCTATAAAATCTTATTTTAGTGTAAGTAATTTCATTATAGTAAACCAGTTGGTTGTTGTTTGTATGTTCTCGTAACTTGGAAATTTTTATTTTGACATTCCGCTACGGGAAGACAAGGAAAGCTAAAGAATTTTTACAAGTGAAATGTAGTCACAAGTAAATTCTGTGAAACTAACACTATTATGTACAAATATAATCATGCATTTTTGCCACATGAGCACCCTAAAAGTGGCTACCCACGCAGGAAGCCCTGCGAAGTGCACAGCTTCTACACGTACAAGTTAATACGAAATCTCCACGCGTGTAAACGATGTCTGCTTAGGAATATAGTTCAGAGAACATCACGCGCGAGTTAACCTATTTCATGTCGCTAGCAGATATTTAGGGCCTATTTTCTCGCGGCTGTAATTGGAGGAAATAAGTTCTTTTCAAGGGCTATCTTTAGGCAAACCTACAAATGAATTAAACAAATACATTTAAAAAGAATTTAACAAGCTCTAATAAATAGAGTTTGTCTTAATAAACAGTAATAAGTTATGGCTAGCAACATCATCTTTATAAAAAAAAATTTGTTCAGTTACAAATAAAAATTATGCAAATGTAAATTTCTGGACTTTGTAGGATAAAAACATTTCCTTTTGCAATCTTATTGAGTTATTTACGTAGCTCTTAGATTCTTATTTTATATTCAGGCAACTCATTTTCGTGCGGGACTAAGTTCTGGTTGTTTGTAAATCACAAAACGGAAAAATTGTAACATTCGTATTTTATATATGTGTGTATATATATATATATATATATATATATATATATATATATATATATATATATATATATATATATAAAGTTACATTAAAACTAGAGGTTAAAAAATTTTTACAAAAGAAGAAAACCAACTGCAAATTATATTCACATGTCTAACAGGATCAAGCTTCAATGTATCCAATATTAAGTAGTTAATCGCCTTAAGAAAAGGGGAATCTCCAAAGTGTATCCGTTATTAAACTCACTTCCACGACACTATGGCAGTGCACTGTGCGAGCTGAACCATTCCTACCATAGGTTGGTCAGTATAAAGTGAGCACTCAGGAGAAATTGTAATTAACTAAAAAGATGATTTATTGGGCCATAGCTACATGGAAGTTATCATATTAGAAATATCAAATATGGTTGCAGAACAGCTAAAAGAAAACTGTGTACAGTGCTCAATTTATCATGAACGGCATATAGCATGATAAATCTACTTCCTTCTCACCGCCGGTCACCTTTGAAACGGATAAGATACTGACTGTACAATAACCAATAGCATGAACTCTGTGGAACAGCAGCCAGCTGACAACTAAATATGCAGAGTCGCCTTCGATCGCGATGACCCGGGTTCAACCCCTAGCTAAGTCAGTCCTGATTTTTCGGAATTGACACACATGGCGGACGTTGTCGTTGGCAGGCAGGCTTTCTCGGGGAATTCCCATTTACAAAACCCCAGAGTGAGAAAGTGAGAGATTTTGGTCAGCGCTGAACATCGAGGTCTTTAGAGCTGGTGAGTGATGACATGTGGTGAGTGTGGAGCAGCGCCGGAATTAACGAGAGATTCCCGAGAAAACCCGCCGACCAGCGGCATCGTCCGGCACGATTCCCACTTGCGAAAATCCGGGGACCGACCCCACCTGGCATCGAGCCCGGATCGCCTTGGTGGGAGGCGAATGATCTGACCATTTGGCCACCTCGACCCTGCCAAACCCCCGAGTTTTATTGATGTTCGACTACAGGGTATCGTCATGTCATCATTGAGGGAAAGGCAGACATCTGCGGGCTACTGATTTGAAAGTCTGCATTACGTGTGTGTGATGTTCTGCTCTCAGGGCACTGTGGTTCACTACCCACTTTCATATATATAGTAACACAATCAATTAATACGTAATTAAAAGTTAGTTACTCTTTTCTTTAGTACACGCGGGCGAAGCCGCAACGGGACAGCTAGTGTGTGTGTTGTTTCACCCTTTAAAATTACGGTTCTCTATTCCTGTTGGTTCTCGGGGCGAACATAAGGGTGGCGTGCTCATACTGGAGCTCAGACTGTCTCCACCACTCAACTGACTCCTGTGTACTGCGGCCAGGTATTAAGGATAATTATCAGACGTTACAATATTGACTAGAAGGGGCTTTAATTTACATTGACAGTGCACAGTACAGCTTTACAATAGGCGTCGTACAATCTTGGTTGAAGGCCTGAATATAGGGGAGCTTTAACTGAAGTATATAGGAACCCAGTTCCAAGCGGCTTACCACCAGTGTTGCCAGATAGTAACAAACGAAATTACCTACAATGATTACTAAATGTACCTACTTTTTCTTTACGGTTATAACATTTTCTCCAATAAATTCCCTACGCATTTTATTGGTAAGAAAATTAGTATTCAATTATTTTTTCATTTGTAGATTTACAGAAAAGTTGTTAAAGTGCAACACTGTAGGCCTATACCAATATACACACATTTTTAATGTTCACCTGGTTTTTGAATAAAATATATACGATATAGAATACCTAAAATGCATTAAACTGCTTTATCACTTAAATTTCCACAAATAAATCTATTATATTTAATACATCACAACACAAACACTTGGCTTTATACTCGTCGGTTTCGCATAGCAAGCTAACCAGCCACGGAATGCTTTGTGACTGTCTCTGACCATTTGGAAGGAAAAACTTGTTTCCTCCAACACATTCCACTTTTTACCGACTACCCTTTTGATATTCTTGCTTTATTTGGCGTAGATGATCCCTCCGCCCCTTCTCTTAGGAGAAGACATTTTAAAGTTGTATTCACTTTAATAACATATATGAGATTACTTGATACCTTACATTCCCGACTCTCAAGTTGACGACTGACTAGACCAATAAACAATAATACACCTCTAGGGTCAAGGAACAATTGCTTTTATTTACTGTGACGTTGGTAAATCCCCGATTTCATCATCTGATCATATGTTATAAATTCGGGGATACACCACAACACTGCTATACGGAATTTTTTTTCATATAGTTATGCGAAAAGTGTTCGAAGTTCAAAGAGAGCTAATTTTCGATTAGTCACACTGAATATTGGCGCCGTCGACACTCTGACGTTATCGGGCATGAGCACTGACGTGACCTCCCCGGGTCACGAGCGGAGTCCCAGACGTCCGGCCCTCGGACGACGGAGTTGGTCAGCAGAGGGACGGCGTCCTAGCCGACCTGGAGGTACCCCAGCTGACGGTCCGATGAACAACCACCACGGTGGCCCTGCCCCCTCGTTATATATGTCAGCCTGCTCTCAATATTGTGGGTAACATTCAAAGTGTTGTCATAACACCGCTCCGCGCTTGCAGTTCCCCTGCTTGGTGAGCGCTGCGGTGGTATATGTAACAGTGTGTATGTATGTATACATGTATGTATATATACAACGAACTTTTAATTACATATTAATTGATGGTGTTACTACATTCTCAGGTAAATTATAGCTACGGACCTAGAAATTTCGTCGGTTCAAAGACCTGCCTGTCTGGACTCCACAGTCCTGTGTGAACTCTGTCTTCAGCAACTTATTCATTGCTGCTGTTCTTAAAGATAATCATCACAGAAACGCACGTGTAGCCAATGAAAGTTGAAAATCGTACTCAGCAAAAATTATTAGCGAAATTTCAACTATGCAATCTTTGAATGATTTTTTTCTGTGCTGATGAAAGACGAACTTCTGGTTTTTGCTGAATGTGAGCTATTTATAGCGAATGTCGAAGAAAACCTTCAGTAACATAAAATAACTAAGCACGAGAAAATGAACAATAAAATACGTAAGAAATAAATCAAGGGCGCTAGAAATGGCCGTAGTAAACAAACATAACAAGAAATTTCGAAATAGGAATACAATGAGTATATATAATTATAACAAAAATGAGAAAAACGAAAAAGTGAAAACGTAACTGGCAAGGGCCAAACTAGATGCATGACAATAGCGACAAGACAAAAAAAACAACAAAAATAACACAGACTTCAGTAGTTAGTTTCCTTCGACGACAACGGATGCTATGTTTCGGGAACTGGTGAATATCCCTATATTCAGGCACAAGAACAATCTGACGAACTCCAGTAGACATGTTTGCTTGTTGTTCTTTATCTCGTCCTTTGTCCTTTAATGACTTGTTCCTTGAATTTGCAAGTCATTCCGAAAATATTTTTTAATTGCTACCTAATACTCATGACTAGAGGCACGATTATTTCGCGTATTGATTCTAGGTCAGGTTGAATGCCAATAACGAATACTTCACTACTCCTTCTGTGATTAGACGACACCTGTTTCAACACATCTTTGACGACTGCAGGCCAGTGATAAATAAGGAAACAAGTCGTGGTGGTAAAACGTGTTACGGTTAGAAGACAATAGATATTTGACTTTGGCCAGTGTGTGTATAGGTCTGAGAAGTCTAGGCTGTTGCCAGATTAATACGTGAAATACTCGTGCTTCTACTCGTTACATACTTTTGCTCCACAGTTTTGACACTAATGTGAAGGGACAGGAAAATTTCGCGTATTCAATGACCCACATGCTAGAATCCATTGTACTATGCATACTCAAGCCCCGTCTACTCGTTCATTGTCTGTTATTCCACTGAGGAGCAGCTAACGGACAAATTGTAGGGGTTTGAGTATGCATATGGTAGTTGATTCTAACATGTAGGTGATTGGATTCGCAAAATTTTCCTGTCCCTACTGATATGCCATAATTTTAATTTGTAGCTGAATTTTTTGTAGTAATGTACTGAATGTTTTTTTTTTTTTTTAATTTCGTCACCCAAAATACCACGTTTTTTTTGTTGTCAAAATGAAGCAAAGTGTTTTTTTCTGGCAAATAATACATTATTTTGAAAAGACACATCCACAGTATTTTGCATCGTGTGACTGCACATTGTCTAAAATTATTTCAAAGTTTGTAGTTAAAAATTATTTGATTAATTGGAACCAGTCTGAAAAAAGCTAAGGAACAAGCCTGTGTTTTCTGCGATTAAACAATATTTCCTAGCAACTACCTCTATCCAGCAAAACCAGTCAGTTTATCTCAATTATATCCTATCTCAGAATTACGACCGTTATTAAAATTAACTTTTGTAACATTAAGGTTAAAATATTTCTTTGCAAAATGTATCCTAAAAGAAAATTCGTCATTTCTGATATTTATTTTAAACGATTAACTCTTCGCCCGTTTTGGCTGTGAAGAAAGTTTAGCCTGTTGTATAGGCAACCCTCTTGAAGCATCTGTGCTTGGCATTGCCGTACATCTTTTTGTAGGGAATAACAAATTATTTTCTTAGCTTACAGAAGTTACGTGGGAGATAACTCAAGTTGCTAGCATAGTCAACTTATTTATAATAATTAGTCATTGTAAGGCTCCAGCCAAAATCGGTGTAGTAAAAAATGTTTGTTGAAGAAACTTGTATGTTTGAAAGAACCTTATTGATTTCAACAACTATTATTTAAATGTAATGTTCAGCAGGACAAATAGAAAAATTAGGCACAAAAACATTTTAATTAGTTAATTTATTTAAAAAATTATGTTCATAAAGATATTCCGCTTCACCTTAAAAAAATACATCGACTGCAGTTCCAATGCTGGACTTATGTTGCACCAAATGTATGATTGAATAAATGAATGAATTGTAAGAATAATAATATCACTCTCTTTTTTATTTACAGATGCTTTTAAACACGTGTCTGAAGTAGAATATAACAAGGACGGTACACGATAAGAAAATACACTTGAAGACGGAGTAGAAAATTACTTTAAATTAAGCATAAGCTAGACAACTTACGACATTTCTAGGACTCTGCAGTAGGCAATACCCTTAATTAGGCTGCTGGGATTAGATAGGTTGTTCAGTCACATGACGCGGTTTCCTCGATCATAACATTATGCCTAAAATACTGCAAGTATTTCAGGGTGTCGTGACTTACTAAACGCTTGAATGCTCAACTCGGGTTACTCTTTAAAAGCCTCAAGCTTGAATTATGCCTCGTCACAAATTAAATAGTTCTTTGTTGCTAGTTATGTAATATCGAAACTTTTAACTTCTACTAGAGTAGCCTGTGGTCCTACCCATGCTAACTTCGTGACATATTATAACAGTCTATAGACGCTAGGATCGTAACCAAATTAAACAACATCGCAACTGTGCAGTGCTACAAACACGATCGGCGCCGAGTTACTACGAACTATACCGACGATGTTATATCGAGGAAGCTACTTTTTTATGTGGTGTTACAGTATTATATATTATATAGTGTTATATATATTATCATACATACGTAACATTTTGAACGATAATGATACATTTATGAAAAGTGTAGTAGGATGTGTGGTTTACAGTTTATCCACGTAGTGAGTAGGCCCTATACTGCGAATAATGCTACCCTGAAATGCAACTTAATAATTTTATTTCTTTAAACATAACCTAAAGCTACTGTAAATAGAGTGTTGTTACTTAATATCTAGTATATGTAATAATTAATTTATAATTTAGAGAAATTAAATCATTAAATTGAATTACAGTGTAGCGTTACTTTCACAATGCTCATTTTACGGGCACATTCAAAACAAATTTTCCTACTTACTATTCCACAAGCGATCCCTACGGAGAATTAACGCCATCTGTTCTGAATCTCCACGTCGAAACACTTTTACACACAAATATACGCAGGCTATGTGTGTGTTGCGTGCTTGTTAGAATTTTTATTCTGATAATTCGCATTTTCACGGAGCTTTAACGGTCCGTTTCACAAGCACCTCCTAAACTTCTCAGTCTCTCGCTCCAGGCAGCAGCTGTATCAGCGTCGGGAAAGAATGTTCTCATCTCCCCCGTTGAGAACAGATGCAAACCAAGTCCGTGAACAACCAAACTAATTTGTATATTTTAACGTTTCGTGCCCTCGGGATAGGGGAGACTGCTTACTTACCCAAACCGCTTTCTTCATAATTTGGTGTTTTGATATCTAAATGCCACGGCATTCGTGTTTACCGACTTAACTTGCACAACTAAAAAATTATACGTCCCTAAGGATTTTATTTATCCATATTCGGAGTTTGCAGTTCAACCGTAAGAACTAGACTGTGAGTCGACGCGGGCACAGACTAAATAGTGATATATACGTGAAATAACGTGGCGGCTCATTTGATCCAGGTGGCCGCGGTGAATGAATGGTCAGACCATTCGCCTCCCCCCAAGATAATCCGGGCTCGATTGCCGGCGGGGCCGGTCCCCGGATTTTCGCATGTGGGAATCATGCCAGACGATGCCATTGGTCGGCGGGTTTCCTCGAGAATCTCCCGTTTCTCTCGCCCCGTCATTTAGGTGCTGCTCCATATTCACCTCATGTGACACCCTAGATCCTAAAGACCTCGATGGATTCCACTCTACAACTGATGTAAAAATGCTTTGTTTTAAAGCCGTAATATTGGTTTTAGAGTATAAATAAAAATGTTTATTTAAAGAATTTCAACATTTCTGCACTAAATTTGTTTTATGCGTTAAATACAAATCCAGGACTGAAGTGTTAAATAACACACATTAAATTGGTTCTTCAAACAAACATTTTTTGTTTATACTCTTAAACAAATATTACGGCTTTAAAACAAAGAATCTTTACATCAGGGGTACAGTGGAATATTAAGGAGCCTCCCTACCTGCAGTTCAAACGCGTTGCAGTGAGTTATGACTGTTCCTTTTATGACGCAACTATTTAACGCAAATTATATTCTATATCGACGAAAAGAACACAGTTCAAACTATGTCGCTATAGTATTGAAAATTCGGTACGTTAACTAGAAACATAATTTTCGAGCCCCTAAAAATGGCCTAAAATGGGGTTTCCAGACTGTCGTCGAAGGTTAAATAACAACCGGGTTCAAGAAAACACAACTATAGAAACAGGCGTTAGATTTTCAACTATGTTGCTCACAAATAAAATATTGTGGTCGCCTCTTAAAGTCCCACAGTAAAAATGAAAATATTAAAGCACTGCACGCTAGCTGAGTGGCTTGCGCGCAGAGGCGACGATGCATTACATACGTCGGTCAGCGGCACCCTTACCACTCCTGCCTTACACACACAAGTTCAACCTATCTAGGGAGGCCCCTTAAGCGCTACCAAAATATCTCTCTCTCTCTCTTATTTATTTGGTCCAGGCAAACTTCACCGGTTCTTTGCTGCGCGAGGCTGTTGATACCAGCCCCGTGTATGTTTGGCTCCTGCATGTTACGGCAGGTTTCCTATTGGCTAGCATGCCGGCTAGCAGGACAGCTACCCTTACACTGATTGGCGGCAGGCATTTTCGCCATGTTGCTGGTCAGCGATGCTACTTTGCTGGCGTGTGTGCCTGAGCTTGCCACACTACTGACTGTTTTTACTTCTGTATTCTTAAATGTTCTGTGACGTGGGACTGAGTAGAATAAATACAAATACAGTGCAATGAAAACCATTCTACCGATATATATGACATAACATTTACTTTATATTATATATGTCAGACGTGTCGTAAAGTACAGTAGTTACTGTTCAAGAAAGTTAATTTTGGTTTGCGAGATATAGATAAGATGGAGTTGGGGTTCTCAGAAAGCCACATAAAGATTTAAGCCTGTCTTAGTTAACATATCTAAAACTGACTTTCATATAGTTTGCTCTAATACGTTTCCTATACTTAGACCAAATATACAGAACTTGTGTAAAATAAATTCCTGTACAAACTTATATAGTCGCCAAACTCGAACTTCTTTGTCTTCATCATAGTGTACTTAGGTTTGCAATGTAAATCTTACTTAATGCTGTCTGTTATCATATTCAAATAGTTTCACAAATATTTAAAACTACTAAATGATCTCATGCATCTTAAATGTCACCTTTAGTAAGTCATGTATAACCCAGTAACACGTTTACAGCACCATTTTATTCTTATTACATAAAGATAATTAATTTAAATGTAACACCTTGAAGAGTATGCCCGAGAGTTATCCGAACAAAACGTCGTTGTACGTTTCTCTGTTCCTGAAGAAGAATCTGGTGGTGATACAGTGCAATTGCCTTGTTAGTGTTGACGAGTATTGTCTCAAAAGTAATACAAATGTGTTAAATGTTTACGGCAGAAATTTCCGTAACTTTTTTAACATTTTGTATAAGTTTAGGCTCTTTGATTATAACATTGTCGGATAGGCACTACGTTGTCTGTAAGCCGATTAATAATAATCGATGCAAAGTGAAATGGGTGTGTGGTGTGAACCAATATGACAGTGCAGTGTGTGTAACACAGAGCCAAGTGGATGACATACCTGCAGTATGTGTAAAGGCGTCTATCTTCCATCCCATCATTATTTCCAGAAAATTGTATAAACTTCTTTAAGTGTCAATCTTACCAGTAGCTGAGACACTGTACAAGGTAATTTTGTTTGGGCCACTTAAGAACATTTGAAAGCCAGAATTGATTGGAAAATTTTAATTGTTTATTTCAACTCGATCTGTAGACTACACCAAAGTGGATAGTGGCAGAAATTATCAGTTGTTGAATTAACGACCCTAAGCTTTCTAACATATGATATAGTCAACGACCACTAAGGACTCATACGGGTAAAGTTTCCTTCGAAGCTAGAAAATGAAGGGAAGAGTTGCGTCCCCTAACTCCAGGAGAAGATTGCTGGACAGAAGGAGATGAGGGATGCTGAGATATAGACGCTGGACCAGACAGACGGCCACTGAGTCATCCCAGGGGCGCCCCTAGTACGCGGGCAACCCCGCTTCACACGCGCCAGCCACGTTACGTCTGCTCCACGGACTCGGGGCCAAGTCACTGTGAAATTCGCCGAGGAGGGTGGGGGACTCCAACCCCTTATTAAATTGCCACACCGTCGTCCCTCTTCCCTCCCCGGACAACCCTCTCTCGTGAGTCACCAGAAAACAGGGCCGTTTCTCACTTCCAGCCCCCGGGAGTGTTGACAATTTGCGCTCCTAACAGGGTTACTGCGCATCGCCGACAACGGATTTGTTTCCCAGGTTCTAAAACACGAGGGAGGGCCTGTCCCGTCATAACGAGCCACCCTTCCCTCCCCACTTTATACACTGCGTCACCCCCTCCCCTCGTGGTTCGCCTGTTATCTCCTGCGCGGACCTCCTGTTCAAAATGGACAATGTCCCCCAACCTCCTTGAGAACTGGCTTATTGTACTATTCGGCCTTTGCCCCTGAAGATGCGAAACCACTTCGCCAGTTAGAATATGATAAAATTATAATAATAACTTGAGATTTCTATGGAGTTACGCTGAGGTAGACAATAAATGAAAAGTATAATCGGCAACACGTCCTCGTGGTCTGTATGATGAAATAACTGAAAATGTGTTCATGTGCACACAATCTTAACGTCCAAAAGTTAGAGCGAAAAAAAGTTTTGCACCATTTAGTTTTAGTACCTTACGTACCCATCTCTAGTTCTACTTCATGGTTATTGGCAGAGTGTCTTTGTTCGTTCAAGTCTCTCGTTTGACTACACCAATCAGATTAAGGTTATTGTGACATCAAACGTCTGAGAAGAAGGTGTCAAAATACTCTGTCACTGACCATGAAGCAGAGCTGCAAATGTGTACATAAGTCACTGAAACTAAATGATCCGAAAATCTTTTCTTCGCAAACGCGCGGCGATACTAACGACGAATCAATATCTATAAACATTGTCCGTCCTGGATTTGTTGCACCCTTTATCAAAATACCGCTATTACCAGGAAGTAAACACCTATATAAGTAGTAGACCCTATTTAAGTAAGATGAAATTTACTTTACCGTTCGTTTAACAAACGGCTGAACACGATTTTTTGTAAAATCGTTTTTTTTTGTGACTATCAAACGAAAGTGACTGGAGGGTACGGCGTATGCCTAACTTATTTGAATTTTCATGCGTCGGAAAGCCCTAAGAAAGAATACAATAATGTATTTAGTTAACCTCGAATCTAAGGGATTAGGGGGAATTTTTTAAAGTTACTGATGAAAAAGGAGCAGGAAACCTGTAGTAAAACGAAGAAACAAATCTAAATAATGATAATGAAAGTGCCACAGTTTGTTTGGCTATACAGATGCTTACTTTTAACCCATTCAACGTTACTGTTACATCAGGTGTTTGACACAGATACACTTCGTCTGTACGGAACAAGACAGCTACAGCTCAAAAGGATACATTTTACAGGAGAAGCTCTATACAGAAATTTTTGTTATTACAAACGCTATCATATATAAACTAATAGGCAGCTTAAGTTGAAATTCCATTTACTATAAATTCAGGTATATTTCTACGACATGATGGTGAAGTTCTCGATTCAAATTTTTTTGCATGTTGCGAAAATGTGAAAGTCTGAGATGTGGCACTCTTGTAGGTAATATTTGTTCGTTTCATTGGAATCAGATGAACAGAAATTTGAAGACGATATGAACTATACTTTTTTTGTTTATTTAATAAATTAATGCAATATATCGTATGTCAATTTTTTCTCAAAAATGTTTTTTTTTTTTTTTTCGATTATTGGAATGAAAACCTTCTATCTCATCTGTTATTGTGGTTACAACATTATGTTTTGCTTTGTGCTGCATTCTGTTGGAAACATATAAAATCTCGTACGTTTTACAAACGCCATTTTAAGAATAAAAAACATGTACTGTATGTACATTGGAGCTACTTCATGGATAGTTTAAAAGTTTTACATATCAGGAACAAATTTTAGTACCAACACTGTTACATTAAAATAATAACATATTCAAACAAGAATTACAGACAGTTTTTTGCTTCTCCTGAAAAATTTGGTTTCTCTGACATACGAGGTTTTCATTCTAGGCCGACGATATTGAAACTGAAATGATTGTAATAATGGTTAATAAAGAATAAATGCTGTGGGCAGTAGATTTTGCATTAAAAGTGACTTTAAGTATTACGAAACAAATAATTGAATAAAAAAAAATGTTTTGTAATACATCTTGTTAGCATTATATTTGAAATATAGGCATTACTGCACATAAACAGTAAAGAATAGTAGCTTAAATGGCAGTATATTAATATGTCAATTGACAGAAACGGGCCATAGTAGTGCAATAAATGCAGCATAAAGTGGTATTCGTTCAATAAGAACTTATAGATAGAGACGTGAAAAATCCACGTAATTTTCTGCCAGCAGACTAGAATCCAAACTGCTGGAGGCACGTTCAACGTCTCCCGTTGGTCGACAATGTATTGTCTATTGACCTTCCACGGAGAATACTTCTGGCCAGTAATTAAAAGTATTACGGTAGGGCGACCAACCTTCAGTAAAGGCACCTGGCCAATGTTCTCGCAGTTTGTGCACTGGTATGTACAGGTCAGTGGAATACTGTGCCAACAAATAATAACGCAAATTTTTCACGCCCCTACTTACATTTTGTTTTTATAAATATCTTTCTAATACTGAGACATTACAGGCACGCCTGATTTTTATTGAATAAAGATAGCAAGTTATATTTTTCTTTGCACCAGTACCCAGTTTTTGTTTGCATGCTCTATTTTAACGACACGTTTTTCTAAGCAGTAGGTAGTCGTCTATTTCGCAGAACTTTGGCAGTTTGAAAGTTTTCATGCATGTAAGAAGTTTTAATGCCAAGTTGACCATAGTTGTCTTTTGTTGTCTTGAAAACACTTATTCCAGAAATGTGTACACGATTTCTATCTTTATTTGTGAAAACATCTTTCACCCCAAGAACTTCAACCAGAAGCTTCATGTCAAAATCGTCCGTATAGCACATCTCGTGGACGTCAATGATTGCCCAGCGGTTCTTTGCTAGTTTTAAGTTAATCATATAAAAATCACGTACATAAATATAATATCTGTTGAAATGTTCTGCTGCACGCTCAACTGTACAATGTACATCACCCTCATTTTGGACATGCTTTGTCCGAGTCGGTCCCCGGATTGTCGTATGTGGGAATCGTGCCGGACGATGTCGCTTGTCTGCGGGTTTTCTCAGGGATTTTCCATTTTCCCCATCCATTCATTTCAGCATTGCTACATACTCACATAGTGTCACCCCTTACCAGCGCTTAAGACCTAAATGTTGTGTGCTTATTAAAAAATTTTACACTTGATTCTTTCATTCTGTAACTGTGCAAGTTCAATCTGGTGCTTTTGCTCGACTCATGGTTTCACCTAAGCACATCAGCGAAAAAAAGTAACGGTAGTCAGATTTATAAAACGAATCAAACATTCAGAGCAAGACAGTCACATTTTATTTTAAAATATAACAGCTGTACATTTTACTTTATTCAGTTCAAGACAGCCACATCATTTTACTAGGAAATACAATGATTATCAGATTACAAAACACGGAGTTAGACATTTATATCACAAAATGTTACATTATTGTTGTTAGGAAAATATTGGAAAAAAATACTACCTTAACGTAAAGACTGACAGATTTTGGAATTGTATCCGTACTGCGCACAATTTTGCTCACACACGGTAGCGGGAGGACCCGGGTTCGATCCCCGGCTCCGGGCATCCTGATTTCGGTTTTTCAAGGTTTCCCGGAATCGCTCCAGGCGAATGCTGGGATAGTTCCTTAACAAAGGCCACGGCCGACTCCTCTCCCAGCTCCTGTCATTGTACCAAGTTGTATCGCCTTTTATAATGTCCTCGCTATGTCGACGAGACGTACAGTCCAATTACCTTACCTTTAAACAAACTCTGCAATATTTTGAGTTTCAACTGTTTTGTACAAACACAAAGACCGTCAGTCTAAGCCAAACCGGCACAAACTGACATGTGACGCTTTCATTGTCCAGCTACGCAACTTACGACTTGGGAAGGTCGACTAGAGAGCTATCTGACATGACTTTATGTACTTACAGATACCACACACTGGCACACGAAACTACCAACATTTTACAGCTAGAAATAGTTATCGAAACATTGGCAATTCTTGTGTTGTAACAGTCTTGTTCCAAACTAACTATTTATCTCATAACATAGGCTATAAAATCAGGAACTTTCGGCACTTGCTACTACTTTGCAAATGTTAGATTTGTACTACTGAACACCGTAATGCAAAAAAAAAAAAAAAAAAAAAAGTCAACCCTCAAATCTACAAACAAATAACATTTAATTATGGTGAATGCCCTCAAGATGATTTTGTATTAGGGTTTACTTATAAATCTGTGATATATTTTCATTAATATGAAGTTATCATACTTAGTAAGTTTGTCAGTTTCCTCTATGTGCGAATATTATTTTCTTGGGTATAAATTGAAAGGTGTGTTGAATCTTTTTTACATAACACTGTCCAACTAAAGAAATAGTTTAGCTTACAAATACAGTTAAAAATAACAACTTTATTGGTTTAGTAATTCACAAAAATTCAAAGTACTTAAATATTTTACAATAAGAAACTCTATAAAATTGCTTTTCTTGTTTTTTTTAAATAATAATTCGTTTCTGCTGCTCTACGTGCACGGGATGAACTAACCAGTACAGGACCATAACGTGACCGCCAGCCCAGGTAGCCGAGCGGTGTGCAGATCTGCGGCCGTTACAAGATTATTCGAAAACTGTTAATCGCCGATGAGTAATGACTGCTCAGGAATAGCACTCGAGAACGTTTCACGCGTATGTAACTTCTGATCCTCCATTTATCTATAACGTTTCTTTTTACGCTGGTAAGAGAATCTTGACACAGAAACGTTTAACAGGTGTGTACAGTACACATATAATATTACGCCATAAAACTATATGATCACCACCGAATGCCTCATAGATACGAGTTGTCAGTGAGAATACTGTACGCCATGACTTGCGCCTAGGGGTTACGGTGTACTGTAAATCTGAATGAGTGAATATTCACTGATTCACGCCGATGGATGGAGTAGTTTCAACAATTTGAATCAATGAGTAACCACTGTGAAATCGGTGACATTTCACTGATTCCGATAAAGAGTGCCAACATTCCACAATTAAATGAGTGAATATCCACATATTTTCCAGTAATTTTCACTGATTCAATAAGTGAAAACTGTTCTTTGAAAACAACTTGAAAAAACAATTAATATTCACTGATTCACTTGTGAGATGTTGGAACTTTTAAAGGAAATAAATGAATATTCACTGAATAAACAGTGACTATTTTCACTGATTCAAATGGTTGAAACTGCTCTATCCATCATCGTGAATCAGTGAATATTCACTAATTCAGATTCAGAGTGTGAGACGCGATGCGCGTGTCGTCTTCGTCATTACCTCTTCCGCACTTTCAGGGCCTCGAAACGCAAAATACGTTCACCCAGACAGCCCCTCTAAGGCGGCACAAACAACTGCGAGTTTTTGAAAATATACCGACTGGACTGCACGAACACCTGCTCTGAACTAAGGGTCTTGCGATATGATACCGAATCCTGCTGGGAGGGAAAGTGTGGGCGGATTAATGTCACCTCGGCCGTTCCCGGCAATATTGTGTGGTCCCAGCTGTTCAAGAGTGAAAAATTCATGCTTTTATATTTTTACGCAATACTGCTAGTTTTGTAGACTTTACTAGACACTACACTGTCTTCCCTTGAAATAATTTTACCTTTCTGTGAAAAAGTTTTTGCGTGCATCATAACGGTAAGCCTATGTCAAAGTCAACAATTTGCACGTTAGAACAGCATACATCCAACGAAAACCAACCTACTTATTAGAATAATTAATTTCTACTGTAATTAGATGTAAAGTGTTACACGACAAACATTATAAAACATATAACAACTAGTTTTTGTATTTCTAATAATTTGCTGAAGGAATTAATTTTTTACTTCATTTTACCTATTTTTCAAAAAATAAATAAGTAAATGGTTTTATGATTTTACAACTTTCAACTTGTAGCCTGTTACATTATTTCAGTGAATTTTTTTTTTTTATTTCAGTAAGTTCGTTCATTTTCGTTGAGAATATTCACCGTTACACGTAAAATTGGAATTTTACATTCCATTGCGGGAATACTATGTTTGTCGAACGATTTCAGTTGCATGATAGTGTGAAAACTTACATTATATCGTAGTAACATAAAACTAATAACTTTTCACATTTGAAAGTCCTTACCGCTGAACTGTGTGTAGAATTCAACTAATGAAAGTTTACTCGTAAATTGCTTAACGTACTTGAGTGTAGTCAGCTCATTAATTAAAAAATATAAATTAATATAATATAAACAAGCGTATGTAGTTCGTCAGGAAATCATAAACGGTTCTTATTTCGCACCTGAAAAAATGTGTTTTGCGCGGTCATTTTTTGGATGAACAACTTGGTGCAGAATCTTAAACAATAAGGTACAGTCAAGTACACAACGCTATAAAATTATGTCATCACTAAATATTTCACAGAGACGTTGTATTGCTTAGAAGACTGCACTCCAGCTCAGTGATTTGCGCCTAGAGGCTACAATGGGGCATGATGCGCGTTCCTGGATCGCCCTTAGCGCGCCCAGTCCTCGAAAAAAAAAATGAACCTTCGTACCTTAAACGTGATGTATATAGTGCTTTGCAAATATCAATCATGCTCTAATTTTTAAAACTGCGAATTGTTGGTACAGACGCGCTGGATGTGGTTTTGTCAAAACAACTCATGTCCTTCCTCGGGTGCTTAGAACCTGGTTTCATAGTAGCAGTGGCTGATATTTTCCCCTCAAACACTATGTCTTCACACACCTGTGAAAGATATTTTGCAAAATGTTTTAAAGGAAATTAATCGCTATGTTAGCTACATTCAATTACTCATGCACTGGCAAAAAATTACATCAAACCAATTTTTTTCTTTAATTTCTCCGTGTTGATGTTAATTTCTAACGATTCTTGCAATGGCGGCAAGTTACAAACTGAAGAAATATTTTGGACATACGCATCACAGAAAACCAAAGAATACGCACGAACAGACAAGTAAACAAACATAAGGACTTTGTTCGCAACTGGCAAACAAAGGTAAACATTCACAATTCCACAAGGAATTAAGTCAGTGATTGACAAGAATATAAATGAACACAAACGAGCATCCAAGCACCAAGTCGCAAGCAGACCATTGTGTTCGTATTTTTTTTTATTGTTTTACTGTCCACAGTTACTGTGTTATTTGTTTTCGTTCGCTTTACTCAAGGTGTCTATGTTTCTGCTGTGTCGTCTACATCCAGTTTTGTCGTTCGTTTTGTTTTATCTGTTTGTGGTTGTCTTTATTTTTTGCTTGTTATTTCAATCTTACTGACGGAATTCCTTTTGTGGAATAATTTGAGTCATTCATTTTTTCCGTGGTTCGTTTTTTGGTGTTTTGGTGCTCGTTTGTGTTCATTTATTTTCCTGTAAATCACTGACTGAATTCCTTGTGGAAATGTGGAAATGTTTACCTATGTTTGCCAGTTGCAAACTAAGTCCTTTAGTTTGTTTACTTGTCTGCTTGTTTGTATTCTCTGGTTTTCTGTGAGACACCATTGGCTGCAATGGCTTACGTCCAAAATATTTTTTTAGTTTCTAACGAGTTGCTATCCCTCTTACGAAAACGTATGTTTTTCACATGACATATACAAAACTGTAAGGCTTCTTCACTTAAATTTTAATAGTTGAAAAAATTATACCTATATATAAAACTTATTAAAAAATTATGTTAGATTCTTTGTCAAGAACCTAAAATTACTCTAGGAAATATTTGTGCATTGTAATAAAACGAATAGACGTAGGTAGAAAATCTTTCACTTGTAAATGTTTAAAAAGACGTTACGATGTTTCCAACGATTAATTTTATAGTTGCCATTAAGTACCACGCGGTATTTTTTATATTATCTCATTACTGGAAGATTTTGGTACATATAATTTCCCCAGAAATGTAATATTAATTATCTTCATTTTAATATTCCAAAAGACTGTATAAAAACATGTAAATAAGGTGAAAAGTCGTTATTTTATGTCTAACGGGGACGAGGGTGGAGGAGATGGTGATGAGAAAATACTAGCGTGCTTTAAGATCGTTCCCGACTAGGCGCCAGCCGGTTAGCAGAGAACCGGCACTCAGATGTTACGAGTAGAGTTATCTCAGGTCGTGTGGCCGACGGCCGGCTTCAAAATCTCCTCGTCCTCCGCCGTTCTACTTACTCAGGGGAGTGTTATGGCCCTCCCCACGCTCATATCCATACACACACAATGCACTCGACAGGGATTTCGGGCACCTGTACACCCATATAAACACGTCACCGGGTTGTAGGGTCCCGTGCCCTGAAACACCGTGAAGCGGCGAAGTCAATAATAACACAGATATATATAGGCAAGGCGTTATTATTTACTCACATCGGTCTCCCAGTACAAACACAATCCTGGCGATGTATGAAACGGATCCGGACCTGGCCCGTCCGGTAGGCGACGCGGTAAAATTCCCACGTGGTGGGAAGTGGAAAATTACGGTATGAAAAGCCCCTGGGCGCGGAACGAGTCGACAGGGGAGAGGGGTTAACCCGGGCAAATAAATTACGTTAAATTACTGTTCCAGACAAAGAAAGAAAACGACTATTGCAGTGAATGATAGACAAAAGAGATGCTGGTGCCCGGGCGACCGTAGCCGAACCGCCTCTACACGCCGCCAGTAGTCAACTGCCGAAGCCTTGGCGGGCTCAGGGCGACCTTGCTGCTGAGCGCGCCAAAACTTCGTTCACACAAAAAACACTTACAACATATAAACAAAGCACTGGAAAATTTGTATAAAATTTAGGCTTGATGATTAATGTCCAAAGGTTGTTTGGAATGTTCATTTTTATGTTTTGAAAATTTTATGTCAGACAATAGTTTACGTTACGTGCATTTAAATTACGTTAATAACAGATAATTATTTTAATATTGTTAAATGAAAAATCTAGAGAGCAATGTTATTATAAAGAAAAGTATTTTAACAATTAGAAGTTTTAAAGAATTTACACGGCAGAGGTTGCCGGTTGGACGAGTCCAATATTACGTTAGGCGCAGGGGTGTTTCTACCCGAGTTTGAGGTTAGACCTGACAGGTCTTTCCCGGGGGCTGAATTTTTAGGGAACAAGGTTACCCCTGGCCTAGGACGTCTCTTTATCACACTACACACGTGTCCCCTTTTCCCTCACTCACACAGAACACGCGCACTGACACGTCGTGGTTCACAGCGTGTTTGTGGCTTTTAGGCTTGACGGGACGTATTCCCAGCAATTGCCGGAGGTCAAGAGGGTTTGTTTTATGGCTGGACATTGTGTTTGACTGCGGGGGCGGCGTCGGGACGCCGTGGCCTCTTGAGACCACGCTGCCGGGCGCTTTCCCATATGCGCCCGCAGTACTGGTATCCAGGTGTGTTCCTGCACGTGTGGTGCGCACGACGGGCTGTTCCGAGGGCATGCGGCTTGGTCCGCGTCATGTCTATAATGTCTATCTAATCCGAACCAAGTATTTGTTAGCTTCAGAAAGGTTTTTAAATTGGACAATTTATATTGGTTTTTAATTCCTATAATATTTTATATAACACGATTATAATGTTTTCTATACTTAAGGACGATAGGGTGAAGGATGTGACATGGTTGGTCATTTCAATATAACAGCATTATAATCATTTCATTAATTTTTCAAGTGGTGTTGCTGGAAATACATGATTAAGAATCCCTTTCTTCAATGCCGACAACCAAATTAATTAAATGGTAGAATGACGTTGCATTTGAAATGCGAATCACGTCATAATACATGCCGTATTGTAGCTTCTTGCAAAGAAAATAGAAAAAACAATTTTTTAATTAAAAAATTAAATTATTTCAATCTCGTAGCAAAACTTAATCCTTTAGAAGTTGGTATTACCTTCACTTTTGCTAAATTATTACATGTGTTCCAAATGGTCACGTCTGATGAATGTTTTTGGATGATTTCAAAGCATTACGCACACCGAATCGTCCAGCGTAGCTGGAAACCGTTGTTGCGCTGTTTTATCTCAATATATAGGAAACAAACGTGTAATAAGCACACCAAGCGGAACCTGGGATAAAGTGGAGACGAAAATGTTAGTGGCAAAATGTTGCACGATGACATTTTACTTGCACAATGTGGCAACATAGCACTGTAGTTAGTACCCTCTTGCATTCCACATATATCTTACTTGTCTTGCTACTACAGCTCTAACCTTCATATTACGGGTCCAGGTTGAAATCCTGAACAGTCCAAACATAATTTTACGTTTAATTGACGTCACATACACTAAACAATACCTGGTCTGGGAGAGTAAGAGGAGATTATATCCGTGCATTGTTGCCACTTTGCGCACGTAAAATGTCGTTGTACATTTTGCCAGTTACATTTTCGTCTCTAATTTAGTCCAGGATTCGCGTAGTGAGATTTATAGGCCTATATATTGTTTCTGGACATCATGTATAATCTTCAGATTGATAGACAATTCCTACAATAAGCTTTGATGAAGATTCTCCATCAATAATATGACAGCTCCAACTATTACAAATACCATTATTTTCTGCGGCACGACTAAAACACTGTGCACATGTACAGAGCCACGCGCGATAAGGAAGTCGCAGTGTTGCCATGATCGACTATTGCATTTTTTTATTATAATACTTGTTTAAATTTTTATTCCGACTAATATCTACGTTACAGCATAAAATGAGTTCTGATATATGTCCTTATATCACAAATGCAGTCTAAGCTAGTTATGGTAATGCACCTGAAACCATCCAATGGAAGTTAATCAGTATTATATTCGGACATTTCTATAGAGTTGGCTAATACAGGCATTCCATCAATACTTATTTTTTTAATAAACCACACAGCCTTGCTCTGTGCTTTAACATCATCAGGATATTAATAATAAAAATTAAATACATTTAAGTCCTAAATACTAATAAATTCAAATAGACAGCTATAAGAGCATCGAGTCTTTAAGTGCGTGAGTCAGTTTTGTCCATATTGCGCCTTCACTCTGAGCCACCAATGCTAAAAATAAATCTCAAAATATGTGGCGGCCAAACACTGTGTAGAACACAGCCGAAAGTCCGCCATTCCATACAATGATTCCCGATCACTTAAATAAAAAAAAAGTTTATACTATAGTTCATTAGGCCTACATTGTACCATGACCTTCGGATTAAGTAACCAATATATATATATATATATATATATATATATATATATATATGTATGTATGTATGTACACATTGCATAAGGACTCTGAAACTGCGAGATCCCATTTATGACATTAAAATGTTAAACTATTTACGTCATCATTATTTGTCAAATGTTTGTATCCATAAGATTATCGCAATACAATACATTTTACCGGCAAACTACTACTAAACATTTGTGTGTGTTTAGAATCAACCGAAATAAAAAAAAGAATCAGAAATTCCAATATGACTTGAGATTCCCCATAATCACTGTTTTGAGGAATGTGATTTTTCAAGCCTTAAAAAGAGAAGATTTCGCATAACCTTGTCATAGTTTTATTGGAAACAGTTTTTACTAAAGAATTTAATATTTCTTACACAAGTGTTAATTTTTTATACATAACCATTTGTATTTGTACATATAGGTTTTTGTGTAATTAGTTAATTTGTATATATATTTCTTTTTTAAATGAAGAATTGGTCTTATAAAATTAGTCAATAAAATAAAAACTATTTTCAATAAAAGTGGGAGACGTTGCTACAGAATCCATTATATTTAACATTATATTAAATGTGGTTCAGTAACCTTTAACAATATCACTTTCCAATTTTGTTTATTAGAGAACATTTTTTAATATTTTGTATACAATGTTCATAAGAACATATATATAAGTTAATTAGGTGAGTTCATACGGAAATATATTTAAAATTACTCTTGGTAAATTTTTAATCGGGAAGAAAGTAAGAACATTCCAGCATGTTTAGTGACTGGATATAAGTTACAGTGGTTGGTTTCCTGTAAATAAAACATACGCCAATGCTTACACGGGAGTTTCCAAGAGTTAACTTACTTCTCTGAAAAATAATTGACGAGTTGACTGGAATAAAGGCTCTAGTAAGCTAAGGCCATTCTTCAATCAAACAATTTGTCTTGTTCGATTATGTCCATAGAAGACACGTACAAATTGTTGTACCGGTATCTAAATTATTCACCAAGTTACGAATTTTTGTCTTGAGCTGTACTGGTACCATTAAGCTATTAATAATAAGTTTATCTTTGACTGTGTTTATATACTATTAATTTTTGTAATGTAAATATATATTACTTATTTGTATTAAAATAAAATAATGTGAGAAAAACGTGAAATAAAAAAAATATCCAAAACCTGTCATTATCTCACAATGGAATTTTCTTACTAAGGCCTTTATTCCAGCCAAACTCCTCAATTGGAAGAAATTCACGGATTCGTACAGAGCCTGTTGCGGAGGTTAGTGGTGGTGAGAAAGGACGTGGGTAGATAAAGAGAAGACAAGCGAGAGAAAGAGAGAAGGTCCAGACTGTGCAGTCAGAAAGAGGAGATGAAGTGTATCATATGTCGATACATCGCGTGTCGCGCCCTCTCAAAGCTTCCTCGCCGGGGAAACGCGCGCGCGCTGATCGGGAACGAGCCGTATCTCCCGGCCGCTTCCTGCGGGGCGGCATTATTTCCCAAGGAGGCAAGGGCAGTAGTTTACGACGAGGGAGGGGGAGGGTAGGAGAGAGAAATAGGGAAGCCACCCCCGCTATTGTTGCGATTCTCGCAACGGCCGTGATGGGGTCGCAGCGAGCACCGGAGGTGACTTCCTGTTTCCGGGCCGGCGCACTCAACTGGCCGTGGAGGATGAACCCCACCATTGTTATTGTCTCCTCGCATCCCCCCTCCCTCACGACGCCCTCCTGTATCATTATCCCCTGACCCCCTTGCAGTTCCGGATTAAACTTTTAATTGATTCGCGACCCTCCTTCTCTTATCGCCCTGCCCTTTCCTCCCGGTCGAGCCATTCACGGCCGTCGTCACAATGACACTAAACTGCCCTTTAATACGGCGACGCTCCTCTCTGGAAGTCCTCGCCAGCCCGGTCGGACGTCCTTTTGTCCGGCCAGGGCCTAGCCCGCCTGATCCGTCATAACTGTCAGCTTCGACCCTCCCCCTCTCCTCTAACACCCCACGCGACGGGGGGTAAAAAATATCGCCGGGGAAACGACTGACTGTAGAGAACTTCCGTGATCGGTTTTCAGAGCAGTGCCTGCTCATCGCTGAGAACACAAGACCAAATACTCCAGTCTTGTAGCCAGACGTCCGAGTATCGTTAATGTGCGCTCAGTCGGCGTAAAAAAAAAAAAATAAAGCTGTTGCACCTTAGATGCTAAAGAAACGCTTTGAAACTACAAATATTATTGTTCTGAAATCACGCTATTGAGGATAGCGGGCTTTACGTCTCGCCAATAGCGAGGACATTAGAGACGACGACACACACCTTGGTACAATGGCAATAACTGGGAGAGGAGTTGGCAATGGCCTTTCTTAAGGAACTATCCAAGAATTCGCATGGGGATCGAACCCGGGTCCTCCCGAATGGAAGTCCAAAGTGTTACCGTTACGCCACCTAGCTTGGACGCACTATTCAGAAGGATTCTACTACGACATCTAGGTTTCAAATAATTTTCGTCGTAAGTCGTTTAAGTGAGACTGTCCACGGTTAAGCAACGTACTGTCAAGGATAATAAGCCAATTTGTGTACTGTTATTTCCGTCGAAATTTACTTACAAAAACCGGGAGATAAAAGTGTGCAATGTGCTTGATGCTTCACACTACTATTTTGTATTAATAAACTACAAAAATAATATAATATATCAGGAAGAAAACATAATAAGCATTGATTTATTATGGTCCCTTCACAGTACATAAGTATCCAACTATCGCCCCAGTTAGCAAGTACACTGGAACCCCAGTGAGGTTGTATTTACCCGGCACTTTGGACTCTTTTCCACTTCATATTGAAAAGAAGCCGCAGTTATGAAGTAGCTTGACCATAGATTTTTTGCACACTTTGGTGTTCTGGGATTGATTCCTTGTCTGGAAAACGTTGTGGACATTGCCTCTGGTAGATAGGTTTTCTCGGGGTACCCTAGTTCCAGCAACCCTAGTATTCCGCCGCTCATATCTTTAAACACCCTCGCCGGCCTACGTTGCGAGAGGTCCTCGGTTCGAATCCCGGCTGGGGTATGGATGTTGTGTTGTCCCTTCACCTCACTAAGCCCTCATCTGCTCTTAAGGCGGCCGCCTACCCTTCGCTTCAAATGTATTGCATTGTGTTCGTAAACAGGTTTTTTCTTCGAAAATATTCTACGTGTACCCATTGTGCCAATGTACGAAAAGAAAACAAACTTCAGACAAGGTCGGAACCTCATTGTTAAGATGCCACGCTCATTAAAAACACTGTTTCCAAGGCCTCCAACATGGCTAAAAACGGCCTTTTCAGACTTCCGTACTTCAAAATGTATTAACCGGATGTATATGAAACTCAGATTGCGACCTGCACTGAACTTAGTTGCAGATTTTCCACCAATAAAATGATGTGGTCACTGCTTAGTGTCCCATAGAAAAAACCGTTCAGCGGGAAGCTTGCACGTTAGTTCAGCGGTTGGCTCGTTGAGGCGACGCGGCATTTAACGTACTCTTCAAGGTCGACCTTATGTCTCTGTCGCTTTTGAGCCTCTCACGCGCGGGTAGGCACCGCCCTTAAGACATCGTTGTTAAAAGGACCATAAAACCTTCTCCCCCACCCCTAAACACCTTAACAATACTGAAGACCTTGAACTTTTGCCCGCAACTGAGGGCCGGGAGCAATGCAGCTGCGATTAGGGCGACACTTGCATATACACCAAATGTGATATCGCCGCTATGGCAGGGTCACTGATCCGTCGATGAATCGCCTGAACTTGACTTTAAGCGGTTACAATATAGTTTTATTGAACGCAACTAAGCAGTTGAGTCGAATGTACGCCGATATATTAGTTAAAATGGTACTCAGTCATTGCTGTTTGAGATACATAAGCACGAAAAACCTGTTTTTGACTATCATAGAGGGTTTATAAACCTCTTTGATAGCCTGTGTGCTGTTTTGAAAGTACTATTCTGTCGTCGTCTGGGATGTGTTTTCTTCTCGTATGTAGACGTAGTGTGGGTTGAATAGAGTAATCACAAAACGCTTCTCAAAACCTAGGCTGGCTACCGTCGTAAGTTGACTACCTAAGTGGACGTATTTTGCACACTACCCAAATAGTAAAAATCAGTTGGTTTGTGCAAACATTAACGTGATGAAGCGGCCCACATGACGGCACGCACAGACCTTCAGAATTCACCCGTGGTCCCGTATGACATATATGATTCGTAATGACTGTTACGATTAAGATTACGTCAGGGCCACTATTAAAATGATTCTTCATTCCCGCCGTTTAATGTGAACAATATACTTTAACAGTCCTCGTATGTTACCAACGGAAAATCCTTCTCTTCTTTTTTATTTTTGCAGTATAAATATTTCTAATGACCTCGCTATCAAATAGACGCATATCCATATTTTAAAAATTGAAGGACCTCTGCCCCTCCCCCCCCCTCGATTTAGCAATTATTCAGTTATAATGTTAAGACGAGATGGTGATGGGAATAAATGTTTAAGGTCACTATCCACCTTTACTACTATTTTTACGATAGTTATTTTTAAATTCTAAATGAGAGCATAGGCCTATATCGAAAAATTGTTCCCCGGTTTTGTTATAGACATTTTATAATTTGTTGACTAATTTTTTAAAGATAAAATAAATAATGGTTTGAATTAATTGTGTAATTAAAGAAATTCTTATTAATGAAATAATTTCCAAAAACTGTATAATTGTCTGTATTGAAAAAAACATAATTAAATAGGTAAAACAATTATCAACAAAACTGTGGAACAGTTTAGTGATACCTTCTCTCGTTTAGGAATAAAATATAACTATCCTGAAATCAATATAAATGAGGAATCATGGCCTTAGAGTTAAATAAATTCCAGACAGTGTGCGTATGTGAAACAATCAATGACTCGAGAACTGGAATTTTTTCAAACTTTAATGACCTGCCGACTGTAATCCACAGACCTTTTCCAGTCATACTCATTGTCCTTAGCTGTATGTTCAAATAACTCGCATGTATATTATTGCTAAATTATATTCGCCTCAAATGGAATTGTTACGTTCCCTGGTCACTAACTAACGATGATTAACTTATACTAGTTGCATTATGCGTTATTTTTGTTCCAGTACGTTTAATTTTAATCGTAAAATTTGCTATCGTGGTGCTCCATAATGCAAAACATATTTGTGTTAGAAACGTTGTGGAGCTGAAAGAAGCATCTCGACCTAAAAATACACGATGAACATACTGACGCACATTATTAAATAGTGTCGTTTATGTGGTTGGTACGCGTGAGGACTGAAATGCATTTCAACACAGAGAAGTAATAAATATTCGTCAGTTCCTCTGGAGAGTTATGTTAGGACAAGTTAAATAAGCAAAGTCCAAAAGCCGATGAAATATCTGACTCTTTACTTATGAGCTTACATGTGTTTATCAGCTAGCTTGCAGGAAACTATAGCCCTCTATAACTTCAGCGACGGCTTTCCTTTAGTCGCCGGTACACGAAAGGACAGACAAACCCATCAGTGACTATTAAACAACGGTGTTATAAATACCATTGGTGGCTGGGTTCTATGTCAAATGCTGCGGTCTTTTATGCAAAACGGTATTTTTATGCTCCTAAAATGTTAATACAGCCTACCCAGACTAACGTTTACCGAAATTTGGCAACACTGAACAGCGAGTGAAGCGTGCGTGCAAGTGTTTGGTCAGACTGTAAAATTGGCTAGTTCCTATACGGAACATATCGAGTGATCGTGATATTTAGCTGTTACGACACTGTATGATTTTCTCACTGGTAACCGCTGTGTTTTTTACAAGTGAAGTCAAATACAGTTACAGTACACCGTATAATAGACCGTACTGTGCAAATGCGTGGACATATGTGTCCTCAATGCCTTAATAGTGCCTATCCGGGTTTGATATAATCACTTATAAATAGTAAATGTGTTGAACAATGCTGGTTCCCGGTTGAGTTTTCTCAAGGAATTCCCATATCTCGCGCATAAAGATTTTATCGCTAGCCTTAGGGGAATACTATATTGTATATATTTTTCGTGAGTGTCGTCTACATGTCCTAGCAGTCCAAAACTGTTCGTGAATTATCCTCATCGTAGATTGCGTCCCCAACAAAGATTTTAGTTGTTTCAGTACAAGCCACAACGACGCTGATTAATAGCCGAAAAAGTTAACTTTAGTGTACCATTTCACGTACGATACTTTTCTTTTGTCGTTTGTGAATCCGTTGTTAAACAGATTAATGCAAACTGTAGAGTGTTAGAAATCAATGTTTATCTGTAGGCTATAGCCTCATAATCGTTTTAAATTCAAATTAGGCGCGGTTGGTACACTTTCTTGGAGAATACACTCGTTAGAGATATTCTCGAGGTTTTCAAGTATCTCTAGCAGTGAGGTAAGCGTTTGTAATCTACAGGCTACTAGATCTTAGCTATATAACATACTTTGTGCTGCAGAAGAGTTATCACCTGACGTTTTTAAAACCTGGAAGCAGTAACAAAAACGGATCAATATGGGCGACACTGATACGCGGTTAAAGAGTGCCACTACTTTTATGCACATAGCAGTACGTTTGCATGCAGTGTTTCCGATGGTGTTTTATATGGGACTGTAAGGAGTGATATTGTAATTTTATTTATGGAAAGTACAAACATCTGTATTATCTGACTTACAAATCAGGCTGTTATTTTACCCGGATACCGCAGTTTTAAAATGCTTATTTTTTGTGGGGTCAAAAATTATGTTTATAACGCTTGCCTTATTTGTTGCAAACAAACAAGCATAGTTCCAAATGTGTTTTAATAGGTAAACCTATTAGGCAGACGTTTATCAGTTTGGCGTACACAATAAGAATATGAGTGACGTGCTGAAACACCGTTCATACTTTAGGAGAAGACTCTATTCAGAAAAAAATAATATTTTTTTGTGATAACTAAGTTAATTGCTAGCAATCATCAACACCGGTAATAAAAATAAATTGACAGAGACAGGAAAGTTCATGAGTTCACTGACATGTAGGCTCACCTCCAAGAATACGTGTGCACCAACGAGCTATATAGTTAACATAGGGGCGGAAATGCTTCCAAAGTGAAGCCCAATTGAACGATTGTTTTGACCCCAGAAAACATGGCGAACGGCAGTGTGGCCAACATTATGTTGAAAATCCGTCATTATGTTCGCATAAAATCCGTTACTTTATAGGTCCACTAGGCCTATATTACCGCAAAACACAGGAAAAAATGCCAAAAATTATTGTAATATATTATGCTGTAATAATGTTTAAATTAGCGTAATCGCTCTCGTACTTTGACCGGATATAAGAATCCGCCATTTTATCTAGGGTCAAAATACGACGTTCAATTGGACTTCACCTCAGAGCCTTGGAGATTGCTGTTTCCGCCCCTCTATGTTTACTATATAGCTCGTTGGTGTGCACTCAAGCAGACAGCAGCTGCTCATTGGCTGCTCACGAATACAGTGATGCCACGTGGTTGGGCTTGGATATTTTTTTTTGTTCAGCGCCTTTCAGGAAATGTCCAATAGTCAAAGTGAATTCCGAAAGTAATACTAACTAAGAGTTGTTTAGTTTCTAGTTTGTGCTCAAATGAAAGAAAACTCGAAATTTTCAGGTCTTTATAAATTAACAATATAAAAAATAATTTCTGTGATTAGAAGAAAATAACATTTGCGTTCCGCGCAACTATTTACAGACTTTACATCTACAATTGTATTATGCTCGTGTTGTTGATTGTCTGCGAAGTGCTAGCGGCTTGACCCCGACAGTCAACTGTTTTAGTGAACTGCGCCCTCGGCTTCAACAAATAACCCCTCGTCTGCAGTGCAGTCTTTATCGACACGGAGACACCCTCACAGTTTGAAGATACAAAACTCCATACACGCAGGGCAGGGAGGTGCACAAGTGCTTCGACCCCTCCCACCGACCTCTGAGCCGTTATGGAAATATGACTAGGGGGAGAGCTGACGTGATGAATAACAGGGGGGTGAGAGAGAGGTCGGCCGTTGAATGGTGCGATAACACTTGTGAAGTTGTCCCCTTCCCTTGGCCTCGCCCGCTGCTGATACACAGTATTAATTCTCATCTAGTTACATTGGCTCTTCTGGTCCTCTCAGCGACTGCTGCCCTGCGTGCTGCATACCCGACAGGGGTGGCGAGTCGGCAAACACTCTTCATCCTACACGTAGCACTTCAACTGTTATTGCCAATCTTTAGAACGAGATAGGATAAAAGTCGCGAGAAACGCAATCGCTCGACATACTCGTAGCCCGTCTGTCAAAGCAGGTCTGTCTTAGTCGATTCTGGTTTGGTTCATTACGTACATACTCTGTTAAAGTTTGATAGTTTTGAGGGCGTATACGTTTTATGTGTTGCAGCCTACAAGTTTACCGCAGTGCCTTTCGACATTTAAAATTTTAAAAGAAACTTGAGATGTTTACATTTCACAGTATGAAAAGTAAATTGTCTTCAATCGTGACTGGCATTACCTAATATTATCACTAAATGTGGCTCAGTACTACCAACACCTAATTCTACGTGTGAGGTACAACGTCGCAACTTCCTGAGCCACATATTTTCAAAGTTAATGTGATTACAAGAACAAAAATATATTTTTTATTTTCTTTTTTTAAAATAATTATCTTGTGTAAATACTCATTTACCACTTATTATATACTTTTGCCTGCGACAAACAGAGGAATAGAAACCTAAATATTTTCACAGGGACATTTTTAATCAACTAAAATTTACAGCAAATGTTAAGGCAACTGAGATTATTCGATTTTTTTATTTGATTTTAAATGGTTGAACACTTCAGTGAGAACACTGCACAGGAATATGTATGTACGGTTTTACATATACATATATTTATATATTTTTTATTTACGTAATCCGTACGAAAAAATGCTGTGGGTTGTATCCAAAACGCATTACTCCAGATGGCCATCACTGACGTATGACAGCAGCCACGAGTTTGTCACGACAATATTTTCACGCCAATTTGTTCAAGTGTCGTCCGTGCACTAATGCAGCTCTGCTTCGTGGTTATCGGCAGCGTGTCTACGATTAGACACGTCTCTCATTTGACTGCACCAATCAGAATAAGGTTAGTGTGACATCATAGGTCTGTGATTTCCTAGTAGAACCCCAAAACAAGTCAGAGTTAAGTCATCCACTCACTGAGCCCGAAACAGAGCTGCAGATGTGCACATAAGACATTGAAACCAAATGGTGCGAAAGTTTTCGTTTCAAAATCGTGACTTTTTAACGATGACGTTTTTAGTACCGCAGTACCGAACTGTTATGCCTCATTATGTTTATCGTCTACCGGCAGCTATCTTTGCGCGAACGGATCGTGAGAACACACAAGTTGCTACTAACTCTGACATGTTCTCGCTTACCACTTGCAATATTGCCTCTAAACGCAACACCTAGAGGCGACGTGACGTTAAGAAGTATTTCTATGGCCATCGATAAATAATGATACATATGTACAGGCAGCTTTGTAGTTTCCGTATTGACAGTTTGAAGGCTGAAACTGTCTCCGAAAAAAAAGTTGCCGTTTAAACACTCCCAGCATCCACATAAGAAACGGCAATTTAATATAAGAACCTGTCTTCAAGAGTGAAAACATTCTGAGATGTTGTAAGCAAACATCATGTTTGGTACTTCCTGACGTCCTTACAGTTGGGGATCTTAGACAGGCCGCACCCTGAAGATAGACATAAACACAGTGTTTTCCGCTATCTCAGTTTTGCTACTTCACATCAGTAAAAACGTGATAAAACTACGAAATCAACTGGACAATGGACAGTAATTTTGTTATCTTTATAAACTCAACTATTAAAAAATTGAATTTTAAACCTTCGACACTAAAAGAGGGATTTTATAAGTTTAACGTGTGTATCTGTCTGTCTGTGGCATCGTAGTTCTAAACGGATGAAATAATTTTGATTAGTTTTTTTTATGTTTGAAAGGTGACTTGATCGAGAGTGTTCCTAACTATGATTCAAAAAATCTGTTTGTCCGTTTGAAGATCAGCTCTTTTCCAGTTGTTTAAGGGACGTGAGCAACTTCTGCTGGTCTGATCGATCAGAAATGTAGTATCCTGTGAGTCGTGGTTTTCTTAAATTTTAAACTTAGTACATCTTGTACATTTAATACTCCGTCATACAAATGACAACAACGTGTCAAAGTATAATGTTAAATTTAAAGCGCATAGGTCATATTAATGTCTTAAATTAATTTTCTTAGAAACTGAGCCTTCGTTGTGTTTCAATTAACTTACAGACTTTCATTTTTATCTTCGAAATTTATGCTAAAATTTAAAGTAAACTACTCGCAAAGCACGAAATTGATTTTAAAGAAATTTCCTTTATGCGTAACTGAGGGTTTTACAAATCACTATGCGATGAGATTCAACAAGGATGTCTAGTACAATGAGAAAATGTTAATGTCAAGATATTAAAAAGAATAACACTTGCAATCAATTATTTTTTCGGAAATTGACGCTAGTTTCAAACACATTCCTCATACAACAAATTTATATACTATTACAATATTCGAAATATACTGAGGATACACAAAGTAGTTGTCACGCACGAATGCCCTGAGCACATAAAAACGTGTTTACGCTTTAATTAAATTATCAGTTCAGCTGTTATTTACTATAGATAATATGAAACAGCATTAGATAGCGATGTATATAAAATAAAGATATTAATTGCTTTATATTGCAATAAGCAATACTCGATAGTAACTTCAAACGCAGAAGGAAACGGGGGGGTCTGTAAAGATATAGTCATAAGGTATGCTCCCAGATATTAGTTTGACGGTCTCCGTAGTCCAAAGCTCATCTCGAATTACGATTGCGGATTTACGATGCATTGTTGCATCGTGATAGTGATGTGCCCATGAGCGTTGAGAGCAAGCAGACATATACAGTGTGTCCAGAAACAAACGCATAATAACCATACCACGCGAATCCTGGGCTAAATTAGAGAACAAGACGTTTGTGGCAAAATGTTGTACAAGGACATTTTACATGCGCAATTTGGCGACACTATACGAAGAATTGACCCTCATGCGTTCAACGTCCAGGAATTATCGTATGTATTTTACGTCAAGTAAACGTAGAATCACGTATATGTAGGCTGCTCGGGATTTGAACCTGCGCCCATAATATGCAGGCCAGAACAGCAGTAGTAAGAAAATTAAGATATCTTTGGAGCGCAAGAGGAGACTAAACTACAGTGCTACGTTGTCACATGGTGCACGTCAAATGCCGTGGTACAAAATTTTGCCACAGACATCTTCGTCTCCAATTTATCACAGGATTCGCGTGGTGTGTCTATTATGTAGTTCTTTCGAGACACTCTGTATAACCCATTTAAGTTGTCACATGCACCTATATCCTCACTATGTGGGGCAATTCGTGCCGCGATTTTTGGCTGCCGTAGTGGTGAGTTCAGCTGTTGAGTTCAGGTTTGCAGTCTCGTTAAGGTGGCTGCCTAGCGGAGGTGCTTTGCTCGTCCGAGCACTGTAAGTGCGAGAGCTCTAAGGGTGGCATGCCAGGCGCATCATGCCTCATCCTAGTCTCTTAGGTCTTCCTGCCGATAGCTTGCCTTTATGAGATATTCTGTGGCAACCTCTCAACTTATTATGTGATTTTGAAGATAAAGAATGTTTTCCCTAATATTCTGCACGAATACTTAAAACCGTACCTAAAGAAACGTTCGGTGGCCTGAGCAGGGCACCAGCTTACAATCATTCAACACCGTTACAAAAATGCGCAAAATTGCTGTCATTTGGAGTCATTAATCAACCATAAATTTATATCTGAACTGTTGGCTACGTTTTCCGTTATTCAAAAACTGATTCCACGAGGGTAAAATAGCCCAAACTGGCATCTCCGCCATACTTTTAAGGAGGAAAATTCAACTGGAAAGCTTTGGAAAGTCCTCGAGGGACCATCAGCGAACCATTATCTTTGCTGTTACCTCATTACATAAAATCATCCCTGAAACTGCCGTAGAGTTGAGAGTTACTTGTGATGTGAAGTTGACGACGTATGGAATGCGCTAACAGCCCGCACTTGCCGTCTCGACGCCTCTAGATCTAGGAAATGTATAAATCTTTAGCCATACAGTGTCCTTAAGTCTGCGATGTCCATGATCAGTTAGTACAGCAATTTTAATTAATTAGTAGTACATATTTACGTGAAGTTCGGAAAACGTGTAGGAAATAAACTACTTCGATCGGCCTCATTTATTTTAACACGAAATCATTAATTTCTCCATTTCAGTGTAGTTCGACCAGGAACTCAGGTTATAGTGGCGAAGACTGGAGTAGTTCGGCTTGAAAAATAGATAAAATTGTTTGACTTGTATCTTTTGGCCTTAATTAACTCAGTTAAAAATAACTGAATATAATTATCGTTCAGCAACTAAAGTTAAGAAATTCTAGATAAAATATTTCGCTGTGAGCTATTATCTAACCAGTGTGACTCAGTGTAACGGGCGTTGTGTCTGGCAAGTGGACGTCTTAGGAAGTGGTGTACTCTTATTGGATCCGATCTCATTCTGCCAAGTTCGTCTGAACGTGCTGATTGGCGGATATCTTCCTGTCCCTATTGCAGACTGCCCTCGCCATATGACTAGTTTTCGCAACTTGTGTTGAAAAGTGGCCGCGGTGTCTGAATGCTGCCGACCCCCCGTAGCTCAGTCGGTTGAGCGGCCGACTATGGTACGAGGGGTTCTGGATTCGATTCCCAGGTCTGGCTGGGTGTAAAATTTGTGTTCGTCCGTTTGAGTCATTTCAATTGTCAGAGTCAATAAAACAGTTAAAACTGGGGATTTTTCTAATAATAAAGTTGAAAAGGGGGGTGTTTGGCTCGTTGGCGTTTTTGAGACCTCGTCAAGGAGCCTAACATTTTTATTTAAAAAAATGATCAGACCATTCGCCTCGCACCAAGGCGATCCGAATTCGATTCCCGGCGGGGTCGGTCACCGGGTTTTCGCATGTGGGAATCGTGCCGGACAATGACACTGATTGGCAGGTTTTCTCGGGGATCTCCCGTTCCCTCCGCCCTTTCATTCTGGCGCTGCTCCACGCTCACCTGATGTCACCCCTCACCCGCGCTAAAGACCTCGATATTGAGCTCTGACCATAATCTCTCAGTCACTCAAGTTGAAAAACATTAGGCAGTTTCACTTGAGTATTGTTGAGGAATAGCACATTTCCGCTAATAGTTTTTTTTTTTTTTTTAATAGTTCGACTACACACTTTTGTATACCGAAGTGTCGAGTATAAAAGAATGATGATTGTCAGAAACATGTGCATAAACCAGGGGAATGAGTAAGTTTGGGTTGAAATTCCGTACTCTAATAAACTCGAACTTAAGCCGACTTAACACAAGTGAAAAATTAGCATGGATTTGAGTGCGTTTACAATAAAATTTTCAATTCGGATTTATTTGCAAACTAGGAGTGAACTCAGACTGAATATTGAGTATATCAGCGAACTACGGAAAACATGGGAAATAATAAAATTGTTTTGGTTTGAAATCGTACAATAATTTTTATCGCTTTCTACTTTCCGTATTTTAAAATATTAAATAGTGATGTTTAGGTAGTTCAATAACATTCTAGCCCCTTTCATAACCAAATGATTAATTTAACATGGCAACTACTTAATCTTTGCTCCTGTGCTTCAATGGTTGTTTAATAAAAAAAGTTTCAATCCTGGTTCTACATTTCACTCCTGGTTGGATCCGGATTGGAATTTTTTCCAAACTCACTTGCAAGGATTTCATTCTGGCCAAGAGTGAAAGTAGATTAGCTGACAATGAAAAAATCGGAAAGGCAGGAGCAGACTTAAAACTGTGAAATCTTGACTGAAGGTTATAAAATCCGCTGAAATTTTCCACTCCTGTGCAATGTATTGTTACATGTTCTGTATTTAAATATTTTCTACGCTTAGCGAGGTATCACGACTGTAACACGCTGTACTCGTATTCGAGCTGAACCGGGTTGAATTCCCGTCTTAGACCATCCTGATTTCGGTTTTTATTGGTTTCCCAAAATTGCTCCTGGCTCATGTTGGGAAAATTTCTCAGCACAGGCCATGGCCGGTTTCTGCCCCATTTCCTGTCCTTTTGTATGGTTGTGTAACCGTATTAAACGACTTCACTATCGACGAGGCGGTAAGTTAAAAGACGTGCAAACATGTTTGTTGGACAACCCTGCAACGACGTCGATGATTTCAAGAGTGTCGGGCACGCGGCAGTTTTCACTCGCATTCATCATAATAAAAAGGGTGGCGGGATGTGTCTGGGGGAGGTTGGTGAGGGGAGGAGGATGTATGTTCTCGATAGAGGATACATAGGGGTGTGTTTGCCCCTGACCCCAGTGGGAACTACGTAGTTGACGATGACAACACACCCTGGTAATTTATCACGACCCCCGCAGACCTCCCGGGTTACACTGTCCAGTCATCGAGGATCGTCTTCATCCCATAGACACATGTCTCTCCTGCATGAACGCCTGAAATGTAAAACAAATAGTTAATTCGTCGTAGTGTTTAAGCTCATACATAAAGATACTGGTTTATCGCGGGAAAACTTGACCGTTTTCTTCTAGGCTTCAATGTAAGGTGTGCATCGCTGACGTTCTTCTTTCATTATTGGCGAGTCCCCATTAGACTGGAACAGTGATGACTCTGGTGCAGAACTGCCAAACGTTTGTGATTCGTCTGTAAACAGATATACTGAGTCATACAACTGTTTTCCATTCGTACAAAGCGCAGAATGCTAAACTGTTTTGCAAAATACGTTGGAAATAAATATTCCCGCAATTTTACATTACCTCTAAATGACATTCAACACAAGGCAGGCCCTGCGGTGGTGAAGTGGTCAGAAATCTCGCATACTGTAAAGGTGATTCAGTTCGATTTCCGGTGGGGTTGGTCCCAGATGGGAAGCGTGGTGGGCTTTGCAATTGGCCTGTGGGTTTTCATGGAGCACTCCTGTTTCCCAAACCCTTTCATTTCATCGCTGCTCCATCGTAGTGCCTCACCTCTCAGGAAACAATAGGGAACTGTGTGCTCCTAAGTTGAAAGCCTCCTCTCAGGAAGTGGTACCTATCCCTCGGTTTCACACCACACTCGACACATATTTATTAGCAAACAGTGAGTCATAAAAAGCGATAAATTTTAGCCAATTTGAATATTTACAAACATAAGCTCTAGATCAGAAATTAAGAAACTTCCTCTCCTGGTGATTTCACCCACTAGAGGAAGTAAAATTGGGTGCGAAGTGGGTGGCACTGGTACGGGCGTTTAGAATAATTTGGTTTTATGCACGAAGAACGAAATTGGTTGCGTAGTTTTGAAGTAAGTAATTTTATGGGACGTATAACTGTGGCCCAGTAACTCTATTTAAAGAGAGTATGCTGTGAAGTCAAAGTTTATGTCAATATTTTTTTACGAACATAATTGGTAGGACTTTCCCACCTTAAACTGTCAGAAAAAGAAGTTTTAAGACATTATAAGAGCTTAACTCGTAAGGATGCTATCAGTCTTCGAAAATCGAGTTTTAAAATAATATTTTCCCAGTATACCGAAAATTTATTCACTTTTCTGTCATTTGTCTAGCGTATACTGAATGGAGTCCTGCAGCCAGCCAAGGATTGACCGCATATCTTAGTAATGATTCAGTAGCCTTAGAAGTGTACTGGTATTTTTCTTTGGCCGGTGAGGTCACCAGATCGTTCGTCAACGGAGAATGTGTTGGGCAGCTAAAACCGCATCTTCTCTGACATCCACCAACAGTGACGGCATTTGCCTAACTCCATGAGCTTTTGTAGACGGAATGCAATATTGGGCCTGAGGATTACGGATTGTGCCTGTATGTAATAAAATAGGCCTACGCTTCAACAAGTTACTGAGTGTTTGAGCGTCTGGGGATCACACTACTTAGTGCACCCATTTTAAATCACCCCAGTATTGTTGTGTAGACATCGTTTTGCCAAAAGTTCACTGTGTTCATCCAGATCAGTATATATTTCTAGCGGAGTTTTCTACTTACCATGCGAATATCAAATTATAGGGCCTACTTACAAAGTATTCATGCCAGTTTTATGTCGTCGATAAGGACGAATGGATAAACCACGAACGTTCCAAAAACGAACCAACATACAACAGCTCTTTATAATTATTGTGACGTAGTTGAAGCCGCCGTTTTTGGCGTCACAACACGGCCATAAGGCTTTTTGAGATTATGGATGGAGTCCCGGAAATTTTGAGTGTTCGACGACCATCCGCCATGAACTCCAAAGTCTAGTGTACACTTTGTCCTCATTTACCTGTTCATTGGCTGCTGCTCCAGTGAGTGGCTCTTGTACATCTGACAATACATAGAGTGGAAGTAAATTAGTGTTTACATGCAGGTCTGCTATTGGTTACCAGTCTTCAAAGATGATATTTAGTAACTCTGGCCACCTCGCGAAGGTAACTAACGGTTACACACGTTTGAAATCTAACGCCTTCGCAAACGAAATTGCGAAATATCCGGGTCTCTAATAACGGATACTTGTGTTGATGCATCTCTGAATAATAAAAACCTCTCAGAGTGTAAGGCAAATAAGCTACGTAACTGACAAAACTGATTAACTATGCATGTTCTTGAAACATGGCCGTAGTTACGAACTTATCGTTTTGTGATTGGTTAATGAACAGGCGATCTCCGTGATGTGACGCCTAAACGGTGAGTTCACTATCTACCATATATTTTCATAGGCAGGTCAAACCATGCCGAAAGTGGTTCCTGACCCCGGTAATAATTTTTAGTTGTGACAAGGTAGGCCTAACGTTTGTTCCATGGTTGGAGCAACATTGGAAAAATTGCGTTCATTTGGCATCAAAATGACACTCGGGCCTACTTGGCCCAATACGTATCATTTTTTGTCGGATATAAATCTGAAAACGAAATTTTTCCAACAGATGGGCCAACATTGACACTATAGTATGTGCCAATACCAAAATGTTGCGTGGTCATACGTTGGCTCAACTATTTTGTTAGACGTTAACCAACTTTCTACTTATTACTAACATATTATGTCATGGAGATTTTAAAGGTTGGCATTATGTAAACCATTGAATTAGGTTGAGCCAACGGCTGTCATATATAGCGGCGCAAACCACCCAAAATGAGAATGTAAAAATGCACGATGTGTACAATGATACCAAGACACGACCCAAGCATCAACTACCCTACAACGCCAGCCTAAAAGTCGTGTTAATTATTTACTTGAGTTCACCAAACTTAATAACGAGAAATAGTAAACATACAGAACCTGTACATTACTACCTTCTCACACGCACCTAAATTATATTTTACGCTTAGTGTACCAGAATTACTATTTTTTTCTCGTAACGCAATCCCGAAATGTCGCATCTGTTGCCGAACGAAGCCTGCTATTCTCGTCTGTGTTACATTTGCTGTGCTGTCAATCACCCCCGTTGTTAGAATCATTCATGGATGAGAACATAGCGTTTGTATTTATGTGTTTGAGTGGGAATATAACTAAGCGACGGATAAGAGAATCATAGACTATGTAAGACTATGTTAATTATGTTTTGCTATAGAGGTGACATTTTACTAAGACACAAGAATCTTATTATTTATTACAATAGAATTATTATTATATTAATGTTTTGACTTCCCTGAAACACTTTAACATGCGTCGTAATCCAATAGCTAATCCACCCCAATATGTATAAACAAATAAGCATTCTACCTGATATTTAGTTACGCATACTGCCAACTGTTCGTAGTTAACTTAGTCTGAAAAGTATTCAAATAACTTGGATATACAGGATGAATCAGGATGGAGTGTATTAATTAATTAATTTTGCCTGATGATAGCTTATGAAAAAGTAAGTCAATAATGGGTTTTCTCTTTTTCAAGGAAGTTAATTATAATCGAATAATGCTATCGTGGAAATTTACTTTGAAATTCCATTCATGTCAGTAAAATAAATAGTAGATCTTTGATTGCTTGAACACAATTAAGTGACGTTCCTTAGTGGCATGTGGTATTTTGTTTTATTTTAAAATAAATTCAACTTTACTGCGGACTTTTCAGAGAAGTATTACTCCCACAGTATTCACCGCGCAAATTAAAACACTTCTTTTAGACTCATCTTTAGAGATCCAGAAATTTCGCCGATTCATTTGAGGAGACGTTAAATTTTCAACTCGTGTGCTTGTGCGCTACTTTTATGATTGGGCCAGTGTTTGAAACTTGGCCTTACGAATTCGTGTTAAGTGGTAAACATGTATGAAAGCACCCACGGACTCCCGCGCTACCTGATCGGACGTACAACTGGTCATTCACTGGAGCAGCATCCAATGAACAGTTGCTGAGGACAGAGTTTACACAGGACTGTGGGGTCTAGTTGGCATGTTCTCAAATCCGGGAAATTTTTTGAAATCCAATCAACCTGCACAAATGAAAGAACGTATTATTTTATATTTCGAAGTTGTTAATATTTTTCATGACATAAAAATAAAATACAACGTTTTGGCTTTTCATCATATGCCTACTACTACTATTATTATCCGTTTACAGCAAAATTGCGGTACTTTCTTCGGAGGGAAAACTCCCCTAATGCTTAGCGTGCCTTGCGGCTGGTTTTCCAAATGAGTGTGTAAATACTTGCGGTTATTAACGCTCCATTAGGCCGCTGCCTGGAGCGCCATTGTGGTGTCTGCAAGAAGCACGCGCCGGAAGTGAGGGAATGTGTCATCTTCCGGTCGCGGCGTGGAATGGCCGCCGTACATGCGAGAGTAGCAACCGACTATGTCACTACCATGTTCGCCACATCCTAGATACGTGTTCGAATTTTCTTTTTATGTGACGAAAACGCCTACGCAATAAGTATGAATTTGGGGATTTGGAAAACATATTCATCGTGCTGGAGAAGATCACTAAATCCTCAAATACTTCCGCTGAAGCTTTCACAGGTATTATCTAATTTGCCGTCTGGAAACACCAATTGATGTTCCTTATTATTTAAAAAAATTAACAAGGAAATTACCTTAAATACAATGGTTTATTTTTAAGTTCGTTCCTACGTTTTAAACAAAGATTCTTTGCGGCAAATAACATTTCTTTGAAGTTGTTACGTTTACGGCAAAATAATCTCGCTTTTCATTATTTGATACTATTAAGAGTGCGTAGTAGATAAATAAACGCTGAAAACATCAATTGATTTCTACGCTTTTTTCGAAGCCAATATGGATAAAATACTCAATGACAATCCTAGGTAATGGTATTTGCCAACTATATGAGTAAATATTTATCCATAATTACTCATACGTTACGCGTGATCTCTTGCGCCGCAGTTAAATGCACGAGGTTCCGGCGTCAGAGATTGTGCCTCAGCAGTTCGTAACACTGGAAACAATTTTGTTTTAAACGTTGGCTAAAACTATTGTCTAGAATTGCCATTGTTTAATTTTCGCAGATTGGCTTCAAGAAACCTACAGTAATAGATTAATGCTTTTAGCGTTGAATTATGTACCACGCCCTCCTAAAGAGCATATATTTGTTACTAGTACTGTCTGTCTGGAAAACTACTATGTTTTGTTTCGTCCCTTCATTGTGTCGTTTGTCTTTTCTGTATATGTCTGATATCTGTTGCGTTTTGTCTCGTCTCATTGTTGTGTCTTTTTGTTATTTTTCTGTTCGTGTCTGATATCTACTGTGTTTTTTGTTTCGTCTCATCGTTGTTGTCACTTGTTAATTGTTTTTTATTTTATTTGTTATTATTTTCATTTATTATCTGTTTGTTCCTTGTTTTTATTTGACCCGATTCCATTTTGGAATTTCATGTTGTGTATGTATCTTGCTGACTAAGCATATACTCTGCTTATTTCATGGTTTTGCTTTTATTTGTTTAGTTTTCTTTGACAGTCATTCCATTTGCAATGGAGTACGTCCAAGAAACTGAATCCAGTCACTAGTAAATTGTTTAGTTAATAAGCTCTACACAACATTGTTTATTTGTAGCGAAGAAAATAGTATTTTAAACACAAATCTTGTTTTTATAACGCTAAACTTTACCTTTAAAATATATTGACCTGGTAATACAATAATTTGTTTCTTAACAAGGATACTTTAGAGTAGTTAATTAAATTATAAAATAATATTTGCCGCAAGAAAATGTGAGTTGCGACAAAGGAAGTATTTTTAGAATAATACATAATAGGCCTGTACGGTGTGTTTTTTTTCCTTAAAAAGTATTGTTAGTTATGTTGGACATTAGTTTAATGTGTGTGGCCTTTGAAATAAGGTCTATGTAAAAACTATAAAAAGTTTAAATAATTTATTTAGAGAACTGTTATAGTTGTCAGTTGTCACTGGAAAAAAATGCCGTTAACTACTTCCTTAATACAGTGCTGTTCAGACAGAGGATGATCTTGAAAATGTTATAACCTTCTACCCTATATTTTTTCTTCCCTCCCCCCCACCCACAGGATTTATAACTACAATTAATTATACTGCTCCTTAAGTTTAAAAAATAATAGAGATACTTACGGCAGTCAATTTTATGCTGCTGGGAAAGGAATAGACGCATCTCAAGTGGTCCAGCCAGGTGTAGGTAAGGTGGGTGGCATGGTGTCAAGATTTGGTTACATTAAGTAACGAAATTGGGGTCGGAAGGACAACATTTCAGCTCAATGGGTGCAAACTTCAACCCGAATAAAGTTCCCAAGCGGCTAATAAGACACGAGAGTGAGTTCTCTATCTACTCCATGGAAGTTATCCTTTTGTACTAGTAAGCAGACAAAACTGGCCAAATGGAGTAAAGAATGTCAACAGCAGACATAAAAAAACCACAAGCAAATGAAAACTGAATATACAGAGTTCAATGTATATATACAAAAAAAAGATATTCGATACTAACGTTACACAATATGTAATTTGAATTACATCAATGGCAAAAAATAAAATTCTGCGGATGTTGAATTTAGGATAATAAAAAATATATTAACATAACGAACATTTTTTTAGGTTCCCACAATTTTTTAAAACAAAAATTGCTTGAAAAGAATAAGACATAACCTGATGATCAACGAAACCTTTCACGTCCCGATCAACTACTTTATTCCACTGGGTTACTTATTAAAATCTAAGTACCCCCAACCACTATACAGTTTAAAAGTTTAAATTTTTAATATAATATTTAGCCTCTGGGGTAGTAACATTACTTCATCAATTTTTTACCACAAAACACATAGTTTTTCAGTGTGTAGGCGATAACGGGAAGGGGAATATTTTCAAACACAATATGTCCAGAACGTGGTTTGTTAGATTGGAACACCTCCGCAAGTGTAACCTAACAAGACCACTGAAGGTTCTGGAGAAAGATCGCACATAGGCCGTTGTTGAATGTAGGCCAGGGCTGCGGTATAGCCGGCGCGTAATGGCGTCGTGCGGCGCAATATCTCATAGCAAAAATTGGCGCTTTGCTACGCTTCCTTAGGCAGCAGAGAGAATGCGTGGCGCGGTATAACGGCGAGCTGGAGCTATTAGCGGGAACACTGGAGGGGGAGGGACCACCCATCACGACCACAGAAACGGAAGGGTCCGCCCAGCTGACAATAACATATGTGCCGACCTTCCTCCTTTTCCTTTGTCCCTTTCAGCCGCACGCCAAAATATCCGTTGATCGGTCGCCCGTGTTCCGTCTTCCGCACGACCCTCGGTTGTAAAAACGGGGTCCGAGAGGATTTTCGCATTTGGGGATCGTACCGGACGATGCTGGGATCTCACGCTCTTCATTCCGACAGTATTCCATATTCATCTTACTTCGCTGGGGATACATATAGTTGGATGTAGTCATGTAGTAAGAAAAAAGGATTCAACCCACAACGTAATTTATTTTGAGATAATTGTACAGCGTAGAATGAAAAGGTCTAAATGTAATAGATAAATAACAAGCTTTAAATCGTAGTATTTGTAGGATAAACATAGCCTATTGAAAAAAATTACTTACATGTGATTTATACACGCACTGTAAACATCGACCTTGAATATCTCAACTGCAGTGAACGGTTTTTTTTTCTGTACTAAGTCCAATATATCACAGAGAAAGTTGATATCTTGCTAGACTTCATTGTAGTCTAATTATTTTCCGACTCTCTTCTGTTGTTACTTGTGAGTCCCTACTTACAAACTAAAGAATTATTTTGGACACACGTAATTTTTTTCCAGTGCCCATACTCAGTCTGCAGGGTTCCTCGGACTGTGAATGTGCCTGAAGACGATGACAGGTTATAGTCTCCGAAACGTCGCATTTTGTTTTGTCGCAAGGAGACCATTGTGTTTGTATGTTTTGCTCATTTTCTTACTGTCCACAGTTGCTGTTATTTGTTTTCTTTCGGTTACCTCGAGGTGTCTGTGTTTCTGTTGTGTCGACTGCATCCAGTTTTTGGCGCTCGTCTTCTTTTGTCTGTTTGTTGTAGTAGTTATTTTTGTCTGTTGTTTCATACTAGCTGACGGAATTCCTTTTGTGGAATAATCTGAGTTTTTTTTTTGGTGCTTGGGTGCTTGTTTGTGTTATTTTCTTGTAACTCACTGACTAATTCCTTGTGGAATTGTTTTTGTTTACCTATGTTTGCCAGTTGCAAACAAAGTCCTTTTGTTTGTTTACTTGTCTGTTTGTGTGTATTCTCTGGTTTTCTGTGACACACCATTTGCTGCCATGGTGTATGTCCAAAAATATTTTTTTTGTATGTTACCCCATTACACTAATAGAATAACAAGTCCCTATTTGACTGGACCAGTTATAATTGTTGTGAGCTATACGACTGGACGTCTTTGATTTGTCTGTAAAACGGCTACACTGTAGCACACAACCATCGGCTAACCATACTAAGCGCAGAACAATTCTCTGATTTGGATAATATGTTGATAATAAAGATTCTCGCGACTTGCCACCAACTCTAAATATCAATCCTCGCCGACGCAGAATAATTCGTTCGAAAGTGATATATACATACATATATGCTGTGTGTATGCGAAGCACAAAACCGATGGAGTGCTATGAGTGACTGTGACGGGTGGATGTAATGTATTATCGCATCTCCGCGCAAGCCACTCATCTGCTGTGATGTGCTTTACTATTACAATTTTTCCTACGCAACCTCAAGGCGCCTGCCTGGTGGATGTATTTGTGTGAGTGAGGCACGGAACCAAGGGCGATATTGACTGGCACATCTGGTGCGGTATCACCTCTGCTGCAAGACACTGAAACGGCGTGCAGAGGTGTCGTAAAACTCTCGCCAGACTAACACTTTCAGTGTGACCCCTTCTTTTTATTGGTGGAAAGTTTTAAGTAAAGTCAAACACACCTTGCGTTCTTAGCTTCACGTGGATCCCGTAAGTAGTTGTTTATATATAATCGATGGAAAAATGTTTCTTTTAAAGACATTTTGAGGGGCTCTAAAAGGATATTTCTAATTAAGGGCTCATTAGAGGCTCAGAAATGACGGAGCTATAAGGAAAACCTTGAAGCGTGCATCCTCATCGCCTCAACGATCCAATCGCTGAACTAGCGTACAAGCATCCCACCGAATCGTTATTACTATGGGGCAGTCAGCGGAGACCATATAATTTTATTGGTAGGGAGTCTGTAGCAAAGTTCTGTGCAGGTAGCAACCTGAGTTTCATATACATCCGGGTAGTACATTTTGAAGTACGGCAGTCAGAAAAGGTCGTTTTTAGAGTATTGGATGTCTTACAAGCATTGTTTTTAACTAGCATAGTGTCTTAACAATGACCAATGAGGTTCCTACCTTGTCTGCAGTGTTTTTTTTTTTTTTCGTACGTTAGCACAATGGGCATACTTGGAATAGTTTTGTAGATGAAAACCTGTTTACGAACGCACTACAACGCATTTGAAGCGTGATGTTTTGAATCTACCATTTCTGCATCGTTTGTAATGTTTGTTCTTTTCGTAAATGCACACATTATAAACACGTTGAGAAATTTCTTAGAAAAAAATTCTGCCAGCACGCTGCAACCCTGTTTACAAGGTAGGCAGGCCGTCGCATTAAATTGTGACCATATCATTGTATTTGCAGAAAGGTTTGTTGTCCAACACATGTTTGCAACAGTTTGTTTTACACATCTGGTTCGTATGTTCCCACCTACGGCTGTCTGGTTAAGCATTTTTACTAATTTTGAGGGTCCCGAAAATCTTGTTCATAATACGCTTATAACGACATAATTAAAATAGTTGTTGTTTTTTTCGTAGGTTTTATGACTATAATGCACTCAAAGAAATTGTGTGAAAAACGGAGTAATTGCAACTCAAGACATTTCAAGCACAGTTAAGAAGTCCCTTTGTGGTGAACGTATTTTTTTTTTTTTTTGCTTTCGATGCCTTTAAGTGCTCCTCCCCTTAGCCTTTAGCGGGGCTATGTCAGTTCTACGACCTCGTCAGTTGACAGAACTTCTTTTCCTCTCCCCATTACGCTGGGAGTTATGCGGGGTGGTGAAGAATGTAGGATGCTACGGCCAAAAGGGTTTCGGCTTTATGTCTGGTGTACAAACTCGCTACGTCTTTATGGAAGCCAATGGGAGGAACGATACATAAGCACCAATAGACGGTGCATATGGTTTATGGACAGGGTAAAGGGATACCAACAGGCGGCGGGTATAGTTTTGTGGAGGGTAAGAAGTGTAAGGGAGTTCTACGACCTCGGTAGTTGACAGAACATTTTAGAGAAGATGTGCAGAGTGGTTTGTGGCGGAAGTAAGGGGCAGAGCAGGAAAACGTTCGGTGAAATGACGATGTCGTAGAAGTGACCTTTTCGGCCTTTAGCCACTAGGCAATGAACTGGTGTGCAGTCTTCTCGCCGACATCTCGACTCTGTGAAACATTCAGTGGTAAACGTATAATTTCATAACGTATGAAGGTGTACTGTACGCGCCTAAAACTTTGAAAAACTTGTTGCGCCAAGAATTTCACACCAGAAACGGACCTCAAATACACACTTTTCGCAATTTTCTGCGGTGTTAAAATAACTTTACAGATACATGAAGGATATTTTATGGGTATACATGTGTGTAAGTTCTTTAATTGCTAGTCCTAACTTACACTCCCTGAGCATTATTCGAATATTCTTGTAACGGGGAAGCTCAACACACCGCTCAGCGGTCTGGGCAGGTAGCCATCTTAAGCGCTGGCCTAAATCTCTTTAATTCACTTACTCTAAAAGTTTATTGAGTGCTAGGCCTAAATTTAATATATTCATCTCGGACAAAATTATTTCATTAGACCTATTGATGTATCTCCTTTTAACTGGACAAATTATAACTTTGGCGCCTTACGCTGACAGCAGCTAAGCCGTGACACATAAGCGTCATCCAATAATGTAATGCACTGATGTCTACACATTTTTGGACAAAATGCTTGTACGAAATTTACAGTCGGTATTTTAATGTATCCATATTAAGTTCACCATTTACAACAATTCGGTAGAGCCACGTGTCGAATGACAGTTTACTATTCCCCTAACACACACATATAGTAGTCACATCTTTCAAACTGAAATCATCGCTAATCATGCATTAATGCCAGATGACAGACAAAATGATGTAATAAAACACTGAATATTTGAGTGCATTTGAAATCCTTGTATATAAACAAACATCAAGTATGGAGGTTGTAACACTTTAAACGGTCTCATGGACATTTCTGAATATTCATTCGTGAGTTTAGTTTTACCATGTCAGTAAGGTAATTGTTTATTTATAGGGCCCAGTAGTTTTCTCTAAAATATTTTTGCAGCACTTTGTTTCAGTGCCTTACGTGCGCACCAGCATCTCTGCTATGTGGTCAGTGATTGGATGCCGTAACATACAACGTCTGGAGGTTAAACCCGCAAATCACAGACATGTAACGTCACAGTTACCTATGTACTGATTGGCACAGTCAAATGAACGACAACTCTGCACAAAAACACTCTGCCAATAATCATGAAGTTGAGCTGCAGGTGTACACGTAAGACACTGAAACAAAGTGGGGCAAAAATCTTTTCGCGAAAAATACCGGGTCCTTCATATTTATATGTGTAGAACCATTGCTTATTGGTGGCAGCTCTGCTTCTTAGTTATTGGTAGCCTGTAACTGCGCAGACTGTACCAATGAGAAAGGTTTTGTGAAACTGCACTTCCGTTATTAGCGGGTAGAATCCCAAAATGTAGAGAATTGCTAACACCCTATAGCTAGAGGCATGAAAAGTTCGCGGTTTCTTTTAGACGCAAGCTATAGTTCAGCAACTATAAGTCTGAATCACGTTCACAATTGACCGTTGACTTACTCGGCACTTTCTGGAAGTAGCTGAGCCAATAAGAAATCTGTATCTAAATGCAGGCCCTTAGAAGTGTGTTAGCGAACAGATTTTAAACAGCTGTTGTCTTCACGATTTAACATATATTCTTGGAATCTAGCCTATATGTCAGTGAACCCATGAATTTTTCCGGCCTCTACTTATTACTAGGGACGGGAATTTTTGGTGAAAATATATTTGCCCCACTTTGTTTCAGTGCCTTACGTGCACACTTGCAGCTCAACTCCATGATTATTGGCAGAGTGTTTTTGTGCAGAGTTGTTGTTCATTTGACTGTGCCAATCAGTACACGGATAACTGCGACACATCACATCTGTGATTTGTGGGTTTAACCTCCACACGCTGGGTGTTACGGCATCCAATCACAGACCACAAAGCAGGGATGCAGGTGCGCACGTAAGACACTGAAACAAAGTGCTGCAAAATATTTTCACGAAATTTCCCGTCTCTACCTATAACTAACCATGCAGAAGAGCTGCAGATATGCACGTTTGGCATTTAAATCATTTGGTAAAGAATGGTTTTACAAAAAAAATAACATTGACTCTGTTATGTGTCTTGAATAACTGAACAGTCTCATGGGTAGGTAAGCATGATTTTTGCGAAAGTATTTCAATGTAAGTTGTATTTCGAAACACTTTAGTTGATGTTCATTTCAGTGACTGTGAAGTGAGTTATTTGGCATACAACTTTAAAGCGACCCAGTAGCCACTTGGCCAAAACATCACTTGACCTCAAATTCATTTGGCCTGGACTGCACGTGGCCAAACATGCAGTCTGCTTCAAATCCATTTTGTCTTAAAATCACTTCTTCTAAAAGTCAGTTGCCCTAAAGTCTCTTAAAATAAATGTCACATACTTCAAAAGTATGTGGCCTTAAAGCAATTTGGCCAAAAATCGTATGACATAGAAATCACCTGGCCAAAAAAATAACTTGGCTTGAAAGTCACTTGGCCTGAACGTCACTTGGCCTCAAATTTGTATGCATAAAAGTGTCAGCTAGCCTTAAAAACCACTTGGCCTAAATTTACTATGGCTTATCATGCATTTGAGCTAAAAGTATTTTAGACTATCTGACTTTAGGCTGTAACTCGTCTTGGTGTACTTTCGTTGAATTACAGGCATTTGTTACCGTACAAATTGAATTGTCTTCTAACAAAACACGCGGCCAATACCAAATGAAAGCTTCTGATTTTGACATAAGTTGCTAAATTTAGTTTATTTAAATTTATCTTTCCGTGAAAAACCAGTGTCCCTACCTATAGGGGTTTCATGGCTAAGTCGGTATTTTATTTTATCGTACCATACCTATATCATTAAGCGGAAAGCGATTGCAGTCATATGCTTGGATGGTGTTATCAAGAAAATGTTACCGCCATGCAGTGTTGAAGATGCTGATATGCTGTGTACAATATTCATCTCCTTTGTTAATTGTGGCAATGGATTTGGATTTCTTGAATGTGGGCATTGCAGTGTTGGAATAGCAGCTACATTTTGGACGTGTTGGATAACGTCCTTGGCATTACACGTTCTGGCCAGAGTTCCCTCATACGCTGTCTCTAGCAGGAGTCGGTAGTCTTCGATGTGGCAGCTGTGTTATAATAGGACCCTTTTAGTTCTCCTGCGGCAATGGCCTTCTGTGATTCGTCTGTGTAGGACTGTCACACGAACCAGGGAAAGGCATTGCGTAGCAGAGTTCAAAGGGTTGTTTAGGCCATGATCCATAATTTCTAGTGCTTTCACGATGGTTATTTTTTAACTACTAAACTTTAGCAGACGTCGAAAAACTGTTGCATAGTTTTATTGAAGCCAGTGCATAACGTTAACTATTTGTTTAAGATAAAATACAAAATGTTTTCATCTAATTATGCAATTTAGTAAATTCTCTTTAATGAGTTAATTAGTCAAAAATACGTAATTTTTGGTCTAGATAAATTTAGACTGCATAGTAAACACAATTTTAACAAAAATTTACAAAAGTTTTTTCGATATCTGCTCTCGTTTAGGAATAAAAAAATTATTATCGCGACAGCAGTAGATATTGTGGATCATGGCCTTGAAATGGCCTTGATTGTCACCGTCAGGGTTGCCATATCAAAAGCTGCGGACTTCCGTTGAAGACGGCTATACCCTTGTGCAAAGGTTATAACAATGTAGTGTGAATCAAAAATAACTCACTGGTAGATACTGTCTCGTGACGGAATGAAACAAACTGAACCTCGGAAAAAAAATTCACATAAACTACATTAAAAAAGAATAGGATCAATTGTGATTTTGAAGGCTTGAAGTATTCTGTAGCGTCATTATTACTTACTATTATTAATCTTACCCAGTCGACTTCGCATACCTTAGTCGGTTTTTGGCCTCATAATGTAGCATTTCACAGAGCTTTCTTCCCTTTATCATTATTTAAATAAATGGCCTAAGCTGTTGTTTTGTATGTGTAGGCCGGTATGTGGTTTATTAAATTGAGTTTCGCGCATTGTAAACTCAAATATGCCGGTAGCTTTGAAACGTTTCTCGTTCAGCAAGTATAATAAGATCTCTTGTAAGTGGACACGCCTAAGGTAGGCACATTTTCCCGAGAGCAGTGGCAGGTAGCGAGTCAAGCATTGCACACACTAGACCTACCCACACCGCATTAAAGTATAACACGGTTTTTACTGCATGAAGAGATTATGCTCTCTTGGCTCTTCTCTTGTGTTAAACGTGACTCTTTGTCTGTACTGAAGGAAAGTCTCCCCCACACGGACCTTACTAAACAGATATTAGAGAAAAATAAAATATGTAACAGAGCATATTATAATAAATGTACTCAGTGCCATTATACATCATAATGACATAATTTCCCACCGTCTAAGTTGTTCTTGAGCGCAACAATGAACGTGTAAGTCTTCACAGGCTGGACAAGTGTTCAAATTTCCCTCCATAAAATGCCTTTCACAGTGTGCAACCAATTTCGCGGGCCTTGTATCTTCTATGTAACGAAGATGTCTGTCCAAAAACAAATGCTTTGAATAGTAACTTTCAACTTCATGTTTCCTTAATTAAAATATTTATCTTACGTGCCATCACGATAACAAGTGGCCATTACATAAAGGGCTTATATTACATAGCCTGCAGGAGCAAGGTAGGTGTGCTCAGTCATGTGACCAAGTTTTGTTTATCATCTGGTTATATCTAAACACTCCCGAGTTATTCAGGATTTTCCGATGTTAGAACAAAAAAACCTACATATTTTTCCAACGTGTTAAACATTTTACTAAATACGAAGATCGCAGCGCAAGTTTTAAACATTCCTTATATTAAATTTAATATTCGTTTAGTGATTGTTTTTTCGAAATTGCAAACATTGTGCATTCAGTTCTACTTCGCTGTGGTTTTTGGTTATGTCTAGTGCTTAGATTTTGTCGTCTTAGTGGGTAAGCTTCGTCTAATAACAGCTTACTCAGTACTCGAAAAGCCACTCTCGTGACTCATTAGACGACTAAATCTTTACTCGGGTTACTGTTTCACAGCCTCAAGCTGACATTTTGCTCTACCCAGCTTACTTTCGTGACAAAATAAAGACGCATAAGTGAAGTTATATTCTTAGTCTTCAAAACATTCTCTCCAATCAGCATACAAATAAAAAATCACACACACCCTAAAGAGAACTTATTTTCGGCAGAAAACTGATACATGGTATATTTAAGATGCTCCGGGAATCAGCGTGAACGCCCCAGTTTTGTGCTGTGTTGAATGTTGATCACGGGTCGGACTCTCAG
>PNEQ01056688.1:144375-157398 GCA_003012365.1 Medauroidea extradentata
AAAAAAAAAAAAAAAAAAAAAAAAAAAAAAAAAAAAAAAAAAAAAAAAAAAAAAAAAACATTGCGATCTCTTCCAGGTGGTCGCATTCAACTGCTCTGTTAGGCTATAAAGGTGCTACCAGTTTGGTGACCCAAAGCGGTCATAGTGAGGGAGACTGACTGGTAAGGCTTGTGATTCACCTCCCGATACTGAAGATCTATAAGTTACTCCTAGTACCTATAACCTAAGGGCAGGAACCTGCAAAACGGCGTTATTATTCTGAAGCAGGCTACACGTCACAGTCCTGTAGGCCTACACACCACAGCACAATCTGCAGTTCCACTGGCTATGAGTTTCTATGTGATGTCATCTTCGTCTGAGACCGCTTTACGGATGGTTGGTAACTCCACCGTGGAACTTTTGATTATTGGACAAAATCATTCTCCGCAGCATGTCACAACATTGTCGATAAACGGAAGACGTGGAACGAGTATTCAGCTAGAGTCTAGTCCGTTGGCAGAAATTAACGTAAATTTTGAACTTCAGTACCTTAAGGATATGGAACAGGAGGGCAGGTTCTGCTGTAATGTGCCGGTGGATACCTGAAAACGTGTCGATTCAACAGATACAATGAAAATTCCTGAATGATGAATCATGTCTGTTACTGAAAATTTCATAAAAATGCATGAACAGTAGGCCTACTTGGTTTGGTTGTAGAAACACATAAAACCATTCAATACATACTCAAAGTCTCAAGTTATACAGGACTCTGGTCAAAATCAAACCTAAGAGGGCACCTCCACAAGATGTGGCGCTGTGCCGAAACTGCAGTGTGCAAGTAGGCTAACACGCATAAAAATGACTATACGCAGATAGTTTTAAAATTAATTTGGACCTGTAGTAATCCTGACTGCATGACTGGTAGGTGTGGCACATGACCCAACGTTCGAAAAGTGAGTTGGGTTACTGTCCATTTTGTCTGAGTTTCCACTTAAACCAGTTTCGAAAGGACGCCTCTGCTTTTGCCTCTTTGTATGTACTTAACTAGTTTATACTGTCAGCCATAGATAAAATGTATTTTGTTTACAGAGATTAAGAATGTGTCCGAGTCTTATATTAGTCAGTGACGCAGACAATGAGGAAGCTTGGCTTAAAATTGCCACGCTGTGTGCTTGGATAGGAGTGCATTGTATTAACACAATTGTAGAATTTTTTAAAAATAAATTCGCAAAAACAAATAGAAAGACACATATAGATGGCCCAGTTGAAAATGAAAACAACTGAAAATTCCAGTTTTGAGTAAAATTAATATAGAAAGATTTCCGTTTCGCCGAAAAATGTGTTAATTTACGTATTTGGTTGGTGTTAATTTGAAGCAAAAGTCTGTTGAAGGTGTTTAACATGTTTCTAATATGCCGTTGCTGAAATTATCAGACTTTAAAATAAAATAAATACAATTTTTTGGAAGTTTACAGGCAATCAAAATAATGTGCCACGTTATTAAAACAAGGGAATTTACGTGTAATTTTTCTTTTCAACTGAGTAGTGTGCACTTCTGTCTATGTGTTAGGGAGCGAAACCAAAAATGCAATTATTTGAGTTGTTTCCCTTTTGAACTGGGCCATCGATATATCAGAGGATTCATGCACTGTCATGTACGCTAAGTAATGAGATGGTTTCTTAGTAATATGTTTCAGGGCCTGAGGACAGACACTACAGAAGAGGTCTTTAAAATATTTGCCTAAAGGGGTTCTTCGAAAAATGCCACATTATGAAATAACTACGGAGCGTGACAGGCCCAGTCCTGACTTGCAAGCTATATGGATTAAAATCTCGTGCCTCTCCAATACCAGTTTGGATTGGTTGGAGCGGCAGTTTAAATCGTAGGACCTCACTCACTACACTGTTTAAAAAATTACGTAAAATAACGGAAAAGTACAGGCAAAAATTATCCAGAAAACTTCGTAAAACAACAGACACTCAGTTTTGTTTGATAACGGAACTCTCCGTAAAATTACGGACAATCCGTTTTCCTCACAAGAATTGAATTTCTTAAATTACTAGCACTCCAGTTTCCAGAAATTAAATACTTTATTTACTAAGCTTTCTCAAGTTCTTTACGCATTATTCAGTAACCTAAAAAATGTGTCTGATTCGACGGGATTCGGACCCAAGGCTTAATTATTCCCAAGCAGACAGTCTAACAACTATACCACCATAACAACGATAGTGAGTTCCATGCCGTGGCAACAGACTAGCTGTATAAGAGACAACTTTGTTTTTGGCATTTATATTTACAGTATTTCATTAGCATCGTCATGAGAAAAATATTATACCTTTTAGAAATAAATAACTTTAAAGGTGGAGACCCGCTGACGCAAAACACAGAGAAGAGGTGCGATATTTTTTTTTCAGCTGTGATAAGTCCAATGTAGTGACATGCATGGTCGCCCATTGCAGGATAGGTGAAGTGAAGTGAAGAGAATAGAAAATGTGTGTGGCCTCCTCAGAACACTTCAGTCACATCTTTTCTTCCCGGATAAATGTGGACAACCAGGAAGCAGTGCTTTGCTTCGATTATCTTAGCTTATCTTCTCATCGTTTTGCACCAGTGTGCACTACATTAACTCTAAGAATCATAGTGTTTATTAATATCAAGATTTTTTTTAAAGAAGCGTAATAAAATATGTTTTAAAATAGCGGAAATGATATTTCCATGAATTTATGAAAAGTTACGGTCAAACATCCGTAAACTAGCAATACGGACAAACTTCCGTAAAGAAAAGATAACGGAAGCCACTTCCGTATAAGTACAGTACTTTTCTGTAAATACTACCGTGAATTTACGGAAAATTTTAACTGTTTACAACACTACAAGTTTGGCTTTCCACTTGTTACAACACTCACGTGACTTGAGGAGGACATCGTGACATTCAAAGTCACTCAAGTCAGCTTGCTTATTGGAGAGGACCTTCCCACTACGCCGGGTTCACTTACCCATAACATGTTGGGGTAGTTACAAATTACAAAAAACACACACGGGTAGGACTAATTACACTACCAGTGTGGCCAAAAATTTCCTCACATTTACACAGCACCCTACGCCCTGTTTGAACTGATGTCAGAGTAGATTTTGTTTTGCCAAACATCAAAGAATATACGGGAGTTACGACTTTCGATCTCGTTATTCCAAAGCCTCCAGGGGCAATACAGGACTCGGAGGCAGAGATGACACAGTCTGTCTGCTAAAGTTCCTTAGTTGCACATGTGCTCGAGGGCGGGAACATATTTTAAGTGTTTGAAACGTCACAACTGTCGTCCAGGTAAGGAAACCTGTTACTTTCAACTTTTTTAACTTTCTTGTGTCATCTGTCCACATGTCCATTCCAGTTACTAATTGTTTTTCTTGACCTCGTTCCTCTTGTCTAGTTTTGCGCATTTTCAGTATCTGTTGTTTTCGTTTTTATTCCAGTGTTCTTTTGGTTTTATGTCGTCTCTTTAATTACACCACATTCATTTCAGGAATTTTATGCATATTTTATGTTGATAACTGCTAATGTTTTATTTTATTTGTGTAACATTTTATTGTCTCAACTATTTTCGTTTTATTGTGGATTTTCTGTGACATTCCAACACAGTAAAAATATTTTGTATCAGTTACAAAATATTTTGTTGGTATTCACCCCGCAACATTTTTGGTGCTAGCCACAAAAGCATTTTGCTGTCACCACTAAAACTTGATGGTCCCCAACAAATTGTTCTGTGTTTACTACTGTAAGGTTATCCTGGTTTTTATTCCTTATAAGGTTATGTCAAGTCCTCTATCTATTTACCTTACAGTTAATTTGAGAGCTAATTTAAAAGCAAGAGAAAATACAATCGTTGTCTGAGAACACAGTTTGTGCCTCAGTGGAGTTAAACATTCCCGATTCCCAGAGAGCAATAACACGAGGTTTCTTTTTATTATAATTTTAATTGACCTTTTATGTTTATCATTTCCTACTCAGTGGTAATGCTCGGAGGGAACCAAACCAGGTAAAACTAGACTACCTTAAGAAGCAAAGTGTGTTTGAGGCGTTTATCATTCGTTAACGAGTGATGATGATGTGACCATTCAAAATATGTAGGTTCACGACCTGGTTTACCGCGTTAGCGACCGACTATTAAATTCTGGATATGGCTATTGAAGTCACTATTGGCTTCTCAGTTCGCACCATAACGTTACACGGCGGGTGTGTGTGGGTTTAATCTATTGGTAGCTCAATGCGATACGCGAAATATATAGGAACTCCAGTTCTAAATGTTTGTATAGGCTTGTTGATGGCTAGTGTTGTGTATGAGTAATTGGTAAATTCTGGATGTCGTCGTTTACCGGGCGTCTTCTTCTACGGTTGGGAAACCTCGTCAGTTGAAAGACGTCGCCCCTGGGATGGCTGAATCAGTTGTACAGGTCAACAGGTCGGGTCGGCTAGGCAGTACGACGGAGTCGGGTCGGCTGGCTGGACGACAGAATAGGGCCGGCGATAGGGTGAAACTCCCTGCAGGCGGCCCTCAGAACCTGGACAGTGGCCCCGAACGACGACCCTCCTGGCGGACCTCGTCGAAGTAGCTCTCGACGAGAAGTTCACTGCATTCGGCGTTTTGCCTCCATCTAATAGCTATTAATTACTGATACAGTAGACTTCTTGGTAGACCTCTTCATATTGAGCCTCGTCGTCCTTCTCGAAGACTACGTTCGTCGAAAAATCCCTTCCGTCGTCTCTCTTCGCTCCCGTTAATTTTCTTTTTCTCGAACCTTTCTTCTTTTTTTTTCTTTTCGTTCCAAACTTCCCACACCTCACTTCTCTGATCCAATTTTACAACCTCTAGTCAATATCGATAGCACGGCAAACCAGGTCACAGTACGTGATGGTGATCAAGTGAAACTACTTTCATAGGTAGAAACCTGGAGAGCATTACCACTGATAAATTCTATCGCAATATACATTACAAAAACAGGAACATGTAATAAAATAACACGGCTCGAGGCGTCTACGGCCAAAGATACTTAAGTATACATAGACAAACAAACGTCAATATTCCTAAACATAAACAAATTATGCGGATATATATATATATATATATATATATATATATATATATATATATATATATATATATAATCAATTGCTATGTTACACTACAAACAAAATTAGTAAGAAATCTCCCTACAAAATTTTTCTTTCAGTGAACATTCGCTTGCAGTGACATACTAAACGAATATGATTCAATTTATAATTCACGACAATTGTAAGAATCGTTCAAAGATCATACAGTTTCGTATACATATATAAGAGTTACATTAACGTGCATTTAATACGTTCTGCACTGCCAGTATTTTGTGTATATATGTTTTGCGATAGTGGCTTCAGACTCTTCACAGCATGCCATCTTCTGACTATTCCTAACGCCGTGGTCGTGACATGAGAGATGACAATAACTATGGCTTACGATTGGTGTATTTAAAGAAACCATTCCTTGTAATGTCAAGATAATTCTAATGAACTTCTTCAGAATACGAATTTAAAACAGCATGGCAGTCGAGATTGACTTCAACATAGCATGTTCGTCTAAGAAATGAATTTAAGATGTTCTGCGAGCAATATACGTCACACAAGACAAAACATTATTATTAAATTGGTTCAGTAACTTTAGTTTGGAGGTAAATTTGTTACTGCTGACGAACAATATTTAACTTTTACCTTATACAATCTAAAAACAAAATGTTTCCAGATGAGGACGACCAGCTAACACAGTCCCTCACTACTGTTAGCTATACAGAGCGGAGTGGTGCAACAGTAACACGATGGACTTGCCTTCGGGAAGACTTTGGTTCAGTTCCCGTCTTCGGCCATCATGGTTTCGTTTCCCCACGGTTTCCAAAAATCGCGCCTTGAAATTGCTGGGACAGTCCCTTGAGGGAGAAAGTGTCTGCTTTCTGTCTGGGTTCCTGTTATTGTGACGAGTTGTCTTTAAACTCCACTTACTGTGTGGTCGGGACCTAGGCACTCCCGCTGTAACATCTGCCGAAGAAGCGCGCGGGAGTCCTGAGACGAGCTGCCCACCTGTTCCGAAGAGGGCAACCCTTGTTGCCGCAATTTGTGCTGAGGACCTCCTTCGCGGTGGGCCGAGAACACAGGCCGTGTTTTCCACTAGGCTACCCAGGCGGCATTGTGCTGCACTTCTGACGAGCAACGGCTCGGACAGCGGCTTGAAAGGGGTGCGTATTCCTCCAGATGCACGGGGTGGGTTCTACCGACCGCAACCCCTCTTACTGCACGCGCGAACGACTTCTTTCAGGCGCCCCCCGAAATGCTGCAGCCCCCCTGTGGGATCTGTGAAAAGAAGCCGCCCCTTGGAAACTGTTTCTCCGGGCACACAGATGGGCTTATGCTGCAACATTGATTCGTTCTCTCGAAGAATGACGAACACTCGGCAATTGCCACGGATCTTTTTTAAACCTCGTCGGGAAGCTCCCGATCTTGCCTGATTCACCGGCGATTAACACACGGTGGATCGACAAGTGTGGTTTGTTCGTGGGTAACGGACAAATCTTTATAAAAACTACTTACTGAAAAAAAAAACATAACATACTTTGTAGTGTACTATGCAGTAGTACTCTTAGAGTGTGTGTGTGTGTGTATATAAGCGGTATCCATATTGCTATAACTCGCCATTAGATGGCACTTCTATGACCAGATTCCCTTTATGGCATGTAGGTCGTAGGGACGGTGTTTCACAATACGACCGACTTTCATTGTAATTTATACATTATATACACCGGCAGGAAATCTGCTGGGCTCTGCCAGTATGCAACATGTCCTGAAAAAAAAAAAAAACCTAATAATAAGCACACCCACACCACGCGGTAGCAAAATGTTGTACGACATTTTACGTGCACAGTACGACGACATAGCACTGCGTTTAGACCTCTTTTGCACTCCACGAATACCCACCTTTAGACCCCTTTTACACTCCACGAATACCTACTTCACCAATCTAACAAACACTCTTCTAACATGTATATTATGGGTGCAGGTTAAAATCTTGAGCAGTCCAAACATGATTCTACCTCGACCTAACATTCATAAAATATTACCTGGATGTGGAGTACAAGAGGATACTTTCTTCATGCAGTGTTGCCACATTGTGCGCATAAAATGTCGTACAACATTTTGCCGCTAACATTAGGCTCCACGTGCTTATTATTCCGTTGTTTCTTGAAATACACACTCTCTCGACCGCCCTCCCCCCTTCTCTCTCTTTCTCTCTCTCTCTCTATATATATATATATATATATATATATATATACAAATATATATATATATACAAATATATATATATATACATATATATGTGTGTGTGTGTGTTCGTGTTTGTGTGTTGTTTCTAATCTTGTATATAATAATATGGGAGGTAAAGCCTAACGGAAAAATAGTACAGAAACGCCGATTTACCTATATCTAAAGCCCACGATTTTTTGCGAAAAAATTTTCTGCAACAGTTTGTTTCAATGCCTTATGTGCACATATGCAGCTCTGATTCATGGTCAGTGATTGGCGGTTTTTAACTCTCAGCGTCTAGTGTTCTACTCGCAAATCACAGACGTGTGGTGTCGCAGTAACCTTGTTCCTGTTGGCACAATAAAATGAGCCAAGTTTGTGCAATAATACATTATGCCATTAACCATGAAGCAGAGCTTCATATGTGCACATAAGGCATTGAAACTAACTGTTGCAGAATTTTTTTCGCAAAAATTTGTGGGTTCTACCTGTATCTACACTGGACTTTAAAGTAGCTACAGTTTTTTTGATAAATAAACAAATGTTTATTGAAATCGTTGTTCTTTAGTTATAATCTTCATTGTCTGAATTTAATAGCGAACTGTTTATATCTTTCCATTAAATTTAATAACTAGGGACGTGCCAAATTCATTGTATCTTAGTTTAGTCTATAGAATGTACTTCTAACGGCTGCGGACTCGTTTAAAATTTCTTATAGACCGACAATATCGTGCCTCACAGCGGTAAATGCTTCCGACCGATAAATTAGAAGACCCGTGGTAGAAGGAATGATCTCCTGTAAATCGGTCACAGACGAAAATTGTTTTACGTAGGAGGTATGGATTCACAATTACTGCTGAAGTATGAACAGAGCATTGAAATCTAGTTTTTAACCCACAAATAATACAGTTCACATATCATGTTTCAGCTTGTCAATACAGCAAATAATGAGCATTGTTACTACAAGTCTGGTAACATCGGTATTCCCTTTACTGTTTCCTTATGCACACACACACACACACACACACACACACACACACATATATATATATATATATATATATATATATATATATATATATATATATATATATATGTAGGAACGCTGCCGCTGATGCATGGGATCCAATTATTATTGCGACACTTCTATACATACGTGTGCCAAAATTACAGCATTTTATTACAGTGCTGTTAATAACATATTCTTATCAAACTCAGCTTTAACCCTGGTTAAGGTAAATTATACTACAGGTTGGAAAGATAAATGTAAATGTTAAAATATTGGCATAGGGACAATTTCTGCCGCTTGAGCGCTAGTATTAGTAAGAGGTGCAAACTTACTAATCACAGAGCTTTCCTGTATTTTAAGTTACATTTAGTTGATGATCCAAAACGCGAAATGGGTTTATTTTCACTTAAAAATTAAGTTAAATGGCTTTCTATTACTTCCAAGCCTATTTAAATTTAATTATACTGTGGTTACGTATTTTTTGGTCCCTTAGCGAGAGCAGCAAAACTTTCTGAAACACTCTCTTAAGAAAACACATTTTCTTTCCTAAATGTAGTAGAATTAACCTTACTTCGGTGGAAATACACGTGAATATTTTTAAAAAATATTTGAAGAACGTAAATTAATAATACATGACTTTCAGTGACTGTTAATAATATCAATTAGGCTATTTCAGAAAAAGGCTATTTTTAATAATCAAGTCATGGGAAATGTGATACATTTACAGTAGAGTGGTTTTTAATGAAGCCATGGGAAATGTTTTATATTTACGGGGGGTTGGTATTACAGCCGAAAATATCGAACATCAAAGAAGCAGGTTTACGAACGATACTTATTTAAAATGGAATGTAAAGTTGGAGGGAAATACGAGACTTAGTATGTAGTACGCTTCATTCAAACCATATGAATGCTGCAATTCAGAAATTTGGAGCGATAATTATTAACAAAAAATTTTCGAGGGTAAATTTAATGCCAAAAAAACTTTAAATATGAGTGCATTTTTAATCTTCTTATACTAATTGGAGGACGCTTTATATGAGTGTTCCTGCAGGAACTCGGACAAAATATTATAGGGTAAACCTAACCTACTTTGTGATACTAAAGTTTCGAACTTAGGTATCAGAAATGTGTTAACCATTTTAATTAAAATATTTTATTTGCTACGTCACTTATTGCCAAAATTACAAGTGCTTGCTCTCTGTTGGTAACCTAGCGAACTCGAAGTTCAGAGTCATCTCAATTTGTGAAGCCTGCAACGTAGTTTGTCACGATATTAAGGTATATCACGGCGTAAAGTCAGTTTACCCTACTAGCAACAAAACCAGGATCAAAACTCGTGTTACCTGGAGTGGTGCGAACCTAGCTGCTCACTCGGGTACCAGCTAATGAACGAATAGAGGATCGAGTGTACGGAGAAAGACAGAAACTAGCCTGAAATTGGTTGAACCCGCCAAATTGTCTTCCTCTACCGACAGTGCGCTTCATTATTTTTATAAATAGTAACACTGCATGCTGTTCTTTCACTTATCCAGGAGCAGACGTAGAGTCGTTATATCATAAATTACATTATTCAATCTGCATGATAATGTAAAAATATGTCATCAAACATACTAGTGATGCCCACATTCAATCCAGTAAAGTTTCTGCCGTCAAAATGTTCCCCTCTAACTACAAGTAGATCTGTATTCACAAATAGATGACTTTCATTATATGTTATTCAATTACCCTCCTCCTCCCCCAGCTTGAGATTTTATTGGCGATGCCGTGCTGTGAACTCTCAGTGATCAGTAGCATTTCATTAAGGTCTCTTGCATGGCTTTTCATATAATTGCTTTAGTCGCAGCTCGGAATGGGAACGATGTTGTACCACGAGCGAATGGGTACATAATCGTGATCAACGCACACAATGCGGTTGGTCGCTTTTTGAGGGGATGCAGGAAGAATACGGGCAGCACAAGGATGATATCAGGGGCCCGTGGCCGAAAATTCAATCTTGATTCATACAGATTTATTACGATTTGCTCCGGGAGTATGGGCAACCGCTGTTGACAAATTGCTATTACACTGTCGGCTCGGGAGGGATGTGTGTATGTGAGTAGGGGGGCCCACCCGTCTCCCTCTTTTACAACCTCCGCAAACCATTCAGTGGCAGACGCAAGGTTTTTCCAATCTTCCTTCCTCCCCGTCTCCTGTTCCCGTATGGAACATCATTTTCCCCGGCCGTAACGGGCGAAACTCAATCTACCTCGTTCTGTTGGGACCCCCGGAGCCCTTCTCGTGCGCCCCGAAATCGCCGGGCATAAAGAAGGGAGGTCGGCAAACGAAGTTAACTCGTGGCGCCCACCGAGGCTACTAACTCGTAATATGATTTACCCCTCCCTTCATACCCATCACCGTACCCAACACTACATTTTCCCTTCCTCTCCAAGGGCGGCGCCACTTACACACTAGTTAACAACAGCAGGCATTGTTCAGACAACTCGGCCGGGCCTCTCTATCTAACTCCAAGCTCCCTCACACACCAGGGCAGGACTTCCCCGCCCCCCTACGTATCCTTCCTTCCACGTCTAAATTTTCATCGCCAAGTTTCGCCGGGAAGTTGCCGTGGGAGGTCTTGAAGAACTCGCTTCCACACCCAAGAGATTTCGCACTTTGCCAGGAGCGAAGGGCAAAACAACACGTGCACCTAACTTCCCCTCCAAGAAGGTTCACTGCCATAACTTTGTGGATGCTGCCTCTGGTCATTACAGCCCGGGGCGAGAACATCCAGATACTGGGGCTGAGATACAACGTTAAATAATCTGCCATCTCAACAACTGAACCACTAAATATACAACTACTGATTTAAGGCCCCGCATTAATCGCCATATGCATTGTTTAGTTTTTCGCTTTTATGAAATCCTGAAGAGATACATGTGAAATTCGCTATAATGGCATGAATTATATTTACCTTGCTTTACAGTACAAGTATTACAGTTGAAATTTTAACGTATATTTTGACTGCAATCAGTCCAACAAATTAAGAATATAAAATACAATTACTGGACTGATATAGTGGCCCAAATGTTGGTTAAAATGTCAATTATGATGCTTGTTCTATAGCGCAAGGTAAATAGAATTCACTCTATGGTAGCCAATTTGACATGTATCTCCTCAGTATTTCAAAATTGAGAAAAATACAATAATCCAATAATGAGACTGAAGCGGAGCCTTAATTAAGAGCGCTCAAGTGGGGAAAACTCATAATTTTATATTTGTATGAAATAGGGCTAATTTTGTAGACATTACTTGAGAGTACACTTTAATCTTAGGAAAAAATTTTTGCTCAGCCAATTTTACCATAATGGTAGTTCAAAGTAAAAATGTACTGTACATATTTTTACTTCATGCAAAACTTGAAAACCAGTAAATATAACGAAATGAAAAAAAAGTAACATCTAAACTACATGTCACGGTCTACGGCTTGAAGCACATAAAAACCCATTGTAAAATATATTTGCATTTTAAAAACATTGCTAAATGTAACAAAAATTAGCAAATTTTTGAATTTTTTTAATACAAAAAATCTTTGTAATTGTTTTTACCTACTTCAAGCAATAGCTCGGGACATGTAGTTATAATGTGAATTATTTCATTACATAATATTTATTGGTTTTCCAACTTTGAATGAAGTAAAATTATGAAAATTTTGACTTTGAAGTGCCGATGTGGGAAACTGGCTAAGCTGAATTTTTTTGTAAGAGGAAAATGTATTCCAAAGTAACGTCTATAAAACTAACACTATTTCATACAAATATAAAATTGTATTTTTTTCCTTCTTGAACACCCTTAAGTGTTTTCAACGAAGGAGGAATCAGCTCTGAACACCGTTACAACTTTTTCCTCTTCGGTACAGACGGTAACTTAATTGCTCTTCTAAGAGTAACTTTAAAGAAGTCTGTTGTAGCAATTCAAAATAAACAATTAAACAACTTTTGTAGTTACAAATTTGAAAATATATCATGTCGTTAATGTAACAGAAATAGTTTCTAAAAAAATATATTTGTAACTTAACTAACGTAACACTGCTAGTTTGTCAACAAAATAACCAACGCAAACTGTCGCAATTTAGATGTGTTTTTAAGAAATAACATTGTTACAGAAAGCATTGTAGTCCTATCTCCTGTTGTTCGAAATATAGACTTCAGGACTAAAATGTTTATTGGGAGACTTTTATTTTAAGCTGAGACTGTTTACACACATTTTACTTAGAAGCGACAACTGACGTATAGCTAGGCTGATACATAAAACCGTAAATTTAAGATTACTATGACAACAAACGTCTGCGAATTGCAAAAAGAATCCTAAGACGCGCTACATATGTAAGCATCCAGTCACTGAAAATGACGCGAATAATAGCGTTTTGAATTACAACACATGAAAACTTATTATCATTGAAATAACTGTGCAATGGGAGTGCATGACTGGATTTAGTTTCTTGGACATGTTGTACTATATTGCGATATACGTGACTGTTCTAATGTTTAGATTTACAATTCTCAGGGGAAACAAGATGGTGTAGTGTAGTGTAGGTTCGTGCCGGCCAAGGTTAACTAATTGCTATTAGTTTCCATACATTAAAGGAGCAAACACTAGTAAGAAACTGATAGAACTTATGGTTAGACACACACAATATTTAATAGTAAATAATCAGGAGCAATTACATAATGAATT
>PNEQ01056689.1:0-39468 GCA_003012365.1 Medauroidea extradentata
CCGGATAGGGGAGGGGAGGGGGGATAAGTTAATATATACATGTAAAAAGTGGTGGGGGGCGTCAGTGTGTCGATGGAGCTCGCCCGGGTAAGACGTGCCGGTAGTTGATTTAATTAAATAATTTTTATATAAAAAGTTTTTTATTAAATAGTTTTTATTTAAAAGTTTTTTACTAAAAATAATTTTATTAAAAATTTTTTTATAAAAAATTTAATTTATTAAATATGTGCGGGGTTATAATGGAATGTGAAATCGAAAATTTTTTGGAAGAAACACCAATATGGCGGCCGGAAACAAGATGGCGACCGAAAACAAAATGGAGGTAATATTTTTTATTTCGCGATTTTTTTGGAATTTTGAAATTTTTTGGAAAATTTTGAATTTTTGAAATTTTTTTTTTAAATTTTCGAAATTTTGGAAAATTGTGGTAATTTGACACTCAAGGTCAAGGTCGAGGTGAAAGGTCAAGGTCATCCAACATGGCGGTCGGGGCCGTGACGTCACAACATGGTGGGGGCACCACACTCGGGCGGGGCACCACACTCCGGCTCCATGTCCCAGAACCGACATAATCATACTACTACGTTTAACCACTTGATTTTAATACTGCTGGGATTTGTTAGTACGAATGTAAACAGCAATGCTTAAAAAACAGGAGTGAAAAATTATATTTTTGGCGAGCTAGATACTAAAAATTACACACTGTTGCGCCCGTAACATAATGATTCCACAAACAAGAGAGATACGCACAGTACACGAGCAGGGTCTGTATCCATATCATCGGCGGAGTGTACAACACCTGCCCGGATTACAGCGCCAGAAAGTACAGCATTCTCGGTAACTTGACGAACTACAGCCAAAGAACAAGTGGGTCAAGCAAAATACATTTGTAGATAAGAAAGTGTCCAGACTTGTTCTTCTACACCCCGCGCACAATTTCTGTAGGCTTGGGCCACGTCACACACCTACTGTTAGGGAGCCCAGATAGGAGTGAGGGGGAGGAATGAGGGCAGGCCACGAGCAGGTATACGTGGTAAATGAAAACATTGGCTACTTACAGTTCTCATTCACTGTCGCCTTCCAGCGTTGCGATGCCCTCCATCTCGTCACTTGAAGATCCTATATTGTCTTCGTCTCCAGTGTTGTCGCTATTACTGTCACTGTCAACACCTCCGAGCCTAACTATAATTGCATTTATTTCAATATCGAAACGAACATCCAGTTTATAGTATTCATTCTCAAGATTTTTCACGTGCTCGCAATATGGTTTCCAATCGTCTGCTCCCAAAATTTTAAACACATCTTCACATATTAGTTTGACATCACCTAACTTGCAAGAAATATTATGTGACACAACTTTGACCTTTACATTAGACCAAATGCTTTCGATTGGATATAAGTCCGGGTGATAGGGTGGCAAACGAAGTGCTGTGTGGCCGAAATTCTTTAGTATTTGGTCAACAGAATAAATAGATTCCCTAGGCTTAATGCAGCTTATTAAGCTCGTAAAGTGTAGGCTTAAGCTTGTCCTCTACAAAGGGAATGTTATTCTGTCGCAACCACTGTTGCATGGCATGTTTTGTAGAGTTTGATGTAGGCGACCTATTTACTCTAATGTTGTGATACGGCGCGTTGTCGAAGACCACAACACTGTTTGCAGGAAGATTATGTGTAAGTCTCTCTCGCACCCATTTTTCATAGTTTTCTTGGTTCATGTTGTGATGGTAGTCACCAGTAGCTTGATCAGACTTCCACATCACTAAGGCGTTCGGAACAAAACCATTTTCACCAACAGCATGGACCATGATAAGCCTCTGTCCTTTGTTAACAGGTATGTGAAGGCCGTGTGCTGAGTTGTCGCTCCAAGACTTTTGCTGTACATGAGACGACAAAATATATTATTCGTCCATAAACACGATATTGCGATTCTCATTTCCGAAACATAGCATAGTTTTTAAATAATCTATCCGTTTTTGTCGAATCTGAAAATTTATTACTTCTTTAAACTCTACTTATAAATTTTTCAACTGTTGGGACACATTTGTCTATCACGTAAAAGTTGTACACGATTCTACGAACTACTCCTTCATCAAAATTATCTAGTTGGTACTTCTTCTTTTATTTTTTGCACCGCACCACGAGACACTCCGGTAGCTGCAGCTGCCTGCAGCTGAGCTTTTTCCTTGGGAATCGCAGTTCCATGGCTTGCGCTTCTTCCTCCATAAAACACAAGACATTATAAATTACTTCCCGAGTCTGCGAATGTAATTTTTTCCCTTTTAACGTTGATAAAACTGGCGGCATATTTGAAAAAAAGAACGATAAAAACGATGTAAACGCAAACACGTCCAGTAAGTCACTCGATTTAACAAAAATGAAAATTTTTATTACACCCACATTATCACTTATACGAACACTCAATCAAACTTAATTGGCTGTCCTTCACCTCCTCCCTCGCGGCTTCCAGCAGCGTCTTGTAACCATCACTCAGGCCTACAGATATACTGCGCGCGGTGTACGGCCATGCCTTGGACCTTAGGCCGGGTCTCAAATAAAGAGTGTATACTCTCACTCCACACTCTCACTCTCGCCCACTCTGGTTCACTCTTCAATTAAATTGAGACAGCTCCCCTCGGATGTACCCTCGAAGCACTGCAACCTAGCATGAGAAAAGAAAAGCTGTGAAAATAAATGATAACAGAAAACTCACAGTAAAGGTTTTCCTGTTAAATTTTTAGGTTACGGTTTGAATACGAAGGAAAACAAAGATGTCTTCCCGCAGAGTGGGCGAGAGGGTGCAGCGAGGGAGCATCGTCGCTCACTCTGGCTCACTCTCCCTTTCACCCACTCTCCTTCGAATTTAGGACAGCAGAGTGTACTCTCTGTGACGTCAAGAGGGTGCGAGAGAGTGCTCTCTGGGCTATTTGAGACACAGCCTTATTAGTCCCGTATTTCCACTCGTATACGCCATTTGCTCAAACTTCTAGTGTTAAAAATATTGTGTGACATCTCATTTGTGTTCACTTTTTACTAACCATTCTTTAATTACATGAATAAAGTGAGAACTGGGCAATATTTCCACCATCGTGCCGTATATGATTGATTTTAACATACTGACACACTCGCATGCTGACAACATCGATACCAGAGGCTTGTTTGTTGTTGGGGAACATTAGTGTGAGTATGTGGGTAAGAAAACATACGGTCATATACTCACCTAGCGTAAAATATAAGTGTCAGTTCGAATTTGTTTTTAGTTAAAATTTTATGTCTTCTTCGGAGGGTCATAAGACATTTACTAAATGTAACCTTATATATTTAGTTGTGTCTTCTCGGTCGTGCTACTAGAATGCTCAATCATAGCCAAGTTGTTAAAAGAATGCTGTAAATTGTGAGTAACCCTCTGTGGTACTGGGTATTGTGTTCAGTTTGACTGTGTGACTGGAAGCTGTGTAAGTTATGGTGATGTATGGTAGGTGTACCAGAACTTTGTATGGAGCACTGATAATATGGAAAGACAGTGTGACAAAAGCGTTTAATGTTTTCGAACCAGGTGGGCACCGTATACAGGATGTTTATGTTCATTCTCCACTACACCCATAAATCCAAGTCATTCGAAGCAAACCTTAGCTTTAAATTAATCTAGCAACTGAGGCAAATATGATATACAGGCAGGCTATACAATTGGCAAAACCAAACGCATTGTGACACACATTTAATATATTCTAAAAATTCGATCAATCAGTCAAATCAGATGGCTATGTAAATGATTATTGTTAGTACTCATCATTACTATCACTCATTTAATTCATCCTGAAAGATATTATCAGATACGTGCAAACATCATAACCAATAACTAATATTTTCCTTCCATGTTACCTATATACAATAAATGTCATAATTTTTATGAATTAAATCTAACAGAATCGCAATTAAAACTACTCATTCACAGTACTTACTTACCCTGTATTTGTTTTAAAACTTCTAGGTTGTCAGAAACCATTGTTAATATTCTGCTTTGTACATACAAATCACAGCTAAGACATACATTCCTAAAACACACACACTCGCACACACGCACACACACATACACACACGGCCGTGCGCATTTAAACACAAGCCCCAGCATTGTAAGGTCACATGCGAAAGTAACTTTAGAAATTCACTTATATCAGTGCATGTTCGTACTTGATCTCAACTTCACGCGCGCACCCACACACGACATACGTAATAAAGGAAAATCGTTCCAACAAATGAAGATTACAGGTATAAGCACATATCTCTACAAAACCATACTCAACTAAAATATAAAATCATTAATTTCAACAATTTAAATAATTATATCATCATCCCTTGTACACTTCACATGTGTTTATTGAGTAAATATTCCTGTGTATTTAATTGTATATCATAAATATTTAATAAAAATGATTACTCGTGCTGTGCCAGCAGTACACCATTTCAGACCAAACAATCTTAAGATTTTCAGTAAACACTATATAAAATTATTTCTCCTTTGCAGTATACGTATAAACCGAGCAGAATATTTTTGTTATCAAATTTTTCAGCAGCATCAAACGTTTATTTGAGTCGTTAGCTTCGTCAAGGAGCTGTTAACTGCCAAGAGGATTATCTCGTTTTAAGATGTTGTTAAATGTGATGATCTGTGATAACAGTTAACTACATTATTTCATTTCATACGTATATGGATATCATTCGTTAGCTGCATACTCAAAATCTATTTTTCGTCTTTTATTTATATTTCGTGAAAAAATATTTTGATATACTCCTCATACCGTTACTACTAATATTTATCACCGACAAATACATGTAAGACAACATTAGATAGAACCAATGCAAAGTCTTAGAAGAGAATATGAAATAATTTCATCAACTAGTCTTCACTTCCCTTGTCAAACCTAAAGCACCAACCCTACGAATTTTGTAACAGAACAGTTTTAATTAGTATAGTTTTTGTCATAATTACTAAGAGTAATATCCATTATTTTAAATACTCAAAACAGCGTCCAACGTTAAATGCATTTTGGTATGTTTGTGTTTATGTTATAACTTCAAGGCGTAAAGTGTAGTATGAGATATATATGCTCAGTTCAACTGAACCCGGCTGAAAAAAAAATCATCTTATATTTTTTCCTCTTGAAATACATTAGCCTCAGTACTTTTCTACAGAACTATTAAATGTTAAACGGAAAAAATAAGTCAATAGCGCACGAGTCATTTGACTGTTATATTAGAGTTTCACTTTAGAGATAAAGAGATCATACAAATTAATCCTGTCACATTAAACATACTCGGCATTAAAATGAAATAGTATTGTGTGGTAGTGTCCTTTGAAGTGCTGTTTTTGAAATGAACATTTGATCATTTGTTTATTCGCATATACTGCACTACAGTTATCACACGGGTAAGTCTTGTAAACGATACCGAACTTACAGTTGCTTTCTTCAATTTTGCGTACAGCACACCTCCGAACTAACAGCTTGCCTCAATACTAGCATTCACATCCCGATTAACGAGAAATCTTTCCTTTACTTGTTTTGCGTGTGTCTGTTCAAATTATCACTATGAGTAAACACTTCACCACAGTTATCTCACAGATAAGTTGTACGATAAACTAAACGTACAGTGACTTTGCTCATGACGATAATCATTTCAGTTTGTACTTAAAGTCTTTCCATAGTAACAACACTGTTTCAGCGAGGCAGGTAATTTCCAGGGAACAAACCTGGCAGCATGGTAACCACTGATACTGGTGATACATTTTCAATTTCTGATGCCATTTTATTATTGTTTCTGTTTACACACTATCGTAAAAGTAATCTGCTTTCTGGCACGTCAGCAGTTGGTACTGGTAGGTTCTAGGACAATAACACTTTTCCAATCAATTTTCTAGTTTAAATTTAGGATATTGGCTTGAAGATATGTCTGTTTAATTATTTTCGCTCTAACTTAGGACATTGTCTTGAAGATATTTGGATTCCTTCGTTAATCAAAAAATATTTTGTTTTATTTATTATGGTATTTTTTTACAGGAAAAAGGGGGGGATGTGTTATGTTTTATTCATTATCGTATTCACTCAGGGGTGGTGAAAACATATTTTATGTTTTACTGACTATTGTATTTAATCAGAAGGGGTGAAACCCTTCTCTGAATATTTCAATCAAATTAAATTTTTAAACAAAATTGTGATTGTAAAACTTTAAAAAACAACAATGTTAATATAGAAGGGGAGAAATATCCCACCCTGAAAAAGAAAAATTTATCCGAAAAAGTTTCTTGTCCTGGTACCTACAAATATAATTTAAGAAACAAAGACAAAATAAAAGGTAACAAAATATATCCCTATAATAGTTATTATTGATATTCGACTATAAAATATTTCATAAAATATTTGTTCAATAAAAACAATTATTCTTCGATGTATCTGAATATCCATTGACAATATAAATTACAAAATTTCATTTCAAATTCGCGAGCATTTTCGTAGGATTTTGAAACTCAAAGTACGCAAACAATTATATAATATAATTCAAAATTTGAACTTCTCTTGCTGATTCTATATTAACAAATGTTAATTTTCTTGTTAGCGATAGAAGGGGTAGCAAATGTAGTGTTTAGAGATAGCGGCTGGCTACTAAAATTATTATTGGTGTAACAGTATTATGAACATGTGAAGATAAAAATCAAAACATTTAACCCCAGTAAATATTAAGAATAAAGTCAAGAAGTAATGATATACATCCAATGTAATAGAAGAAAACATTTTACACCTTGAAATAAAAATCTCATAGCCTAGTATATTGACTGAGGATCGACAGTATGAAAGTAATGAGAAAGTACACAAACCATTACAATAAGTACCGTACATAAAAAATCGCTTAATTAGTATTGAAATTATTACTTAACTTTAATGTTCAAATTATATGCAATAGTCCGAATGAAATGTTGTTAAATAAAATTAAATAAACTTTCTTGGATAAACTATTAAATCTGTTCCAAAGAATCTCCACTTATTAATGAATTCCAACTACATTTAACGTATCTGTAAATATTTAAAATAGTTGCACCGGCGTACATAACTGTCTCTTACACCCAGGACTACTGAGTTTAGGTAGAAATCATTATTATTTCCGACACTGTCAAAAAAGAGGACCGACAATATAATTTTCCACGTAGACTTGACAAAAGTATTTCTTAGGCCGAATATCAACATATCTTCAGTACAATAGTTAACAATTTTACTTATCTTTAATATTGCTTCGTAGAGACCTTGAAGATTGGTAATATTGAAAAACATTACATTGTACAACAATACCGATCAATTCAAAACAGGCCACCATTTCTTATTCTTTCTGTCAACAACTCAGCTTAGAGAAATGAAACGAAGGAAAATAAAAATAGATGCAAAACTAAAATTACATCACAAAAAACCATGGAGTATATAGAAAACCAAACTGAAATGAATTCAATAAAATAATTACTCTTTTAAAATAAAAGTTGAGTATGAGTAAAATGAATGGGTGGTCTGCAAAATAATCAGATTTTAATAGTTACTATAGCATTTCTGCAGGCAATATGAATCTAGAAACAAAATTACGATGTGTATTTAGTAAATACAAAGACAATAATAATCTCCTAGTTAAAATATGTTAACTAATATTACAATAAATTAAAATTGTACTCGTTACATAATGAACCGTGATGATAGTAAAAAATTTACAATTTGAATTATAATTTGTAACTCAGTCAACACGAAAAAAAATCTTTAAAATCTAGTTGCTATGCCTATATACATCAAAGAAAACATTAATACTATTTCTCAATAAAACTGAAAGAAAAGAAACGTAAACACTCAACGACCATTATAAATACCACTACTAGTGTCCACAAAATGACAGTAACACAATGTACTCTATGTTAAAATGTATGTACATCACAAAGATCACAATATTATCATTGAAATAGCATATGAAATGTATCTGGCTATGCAATGTTTCGTAGGCCACTGCGTGTTGACGACGTGGGTGCACAAGCATTAGAGAGACTCCGGCCGTTAGTCAGTTTTTAGTACGTTTTCAATCCTGTTGTTCGGTTCGTTGACTCTGTTCCGATTGCGTAGTAAACTCTCCGGCCGGCAACTCTCCATTGCACTGGATAACACCATCCACAGTGTCTTCGAGTCGTGTTATACCGTGACATTGATTTAGTTTCCGTGAATAAACGTTAGGAGACGTGTTTACACAAGTCTAGTCAGACTATACTCACGCCGCACTATTTTATTATAATTATATACGCCGCAGATTTACAGTTCTTTTGTTTAGGCTTCTGCACTTGTCGTCTGGTTTTGTCCTAGTTAAGTTTTTGGCACCTTTGGTTTCTGGTTGTGTTTTTCTTTGGTTTCCCACCCTGACAGAGTGAGCGGGTTTGCTTCCACGTGGCAGCGCTGTGGTCGCGGCCTGTTGGAATTCAGCGACGAGAGTGGTTTCAAGCGAGAGATCGTGGAGAGACTGCGCTGGGCATCGGACGTTTCGTCTTCGGCGGGGAGTATGTTCTGCTGTAGCTTGCCCGACATACGTGTTCCCTACTGTTCTTCGTGTAGTCAACGCCACGCCTGTGGGGACACCTTGCCCTTGGCTGGAAGGGATGCCTAGGCCTGTGAGCCCAAGTGTGACGTCGGCGCATTTTCCGTCGGCCTGCTGCTGAACCTGGTACCATAGCTGCGATGCACTTGTTCCAAGGTTTCAAGGTATTTACCAGATTGAACTTAGTTGTTCCCATCCCGTGTCGAGAATACAATTGCGTGCCCTACCTTACGTTTCCGTAAGAAGGCCCGTTAAGAATTTCACTATGCTCTGTATCGCCCCAGTTGTGGCCTTTTGGGTAGGACTGACCCTACCTACAGAAGTGACTAACAGTAAGAATTACAATAATTATGGTGAGAGTCTGAGTGGTACTCTCACGCTATACGTGCCTCTACACTGCGGCCAACCTTGGGTGAACTAGACTGTACCCTGCGTTTTCTTCCCATCCGGCTGTGGGGATACCGCATATATGTCGTTGTGCTACGTTCATGCGTTTATCAGACTGAGACTGTACATCATATACTTTATTGTAACTAATTAGTACAAATTTTGTCATATGAGTGTTCGTTTGCTGGTGAGCATTTGCGCCCTTAATGTGCTAGTAGAGAGCTCTCTGTTTATTGGTTTTCCATGAACGCTTACACCTGTTGATGATTGTCACAGTATATAGATATGTATTTTTGCTAATCGCGGCCCACTCTGATTTGCTGTATAGAAGTTTTACCAATGGGTTTACCCTTCCGAAAACGTTCCTTGGTTGATACCTTCGACCAATCCTGGAACGACTTCTATGATGGTCCTGAGTCAACAACAGCATCTTCTGATACCCATCACTACTCCAGCACCATTTACCCCATTTCCATTGACACAAACCGAGCTACCAAATTCTTCAACTTTTTCATTCGAATCCCTGACAGCACCGTCTCAATGCCGCCAATACCGATACTGTGACAAGTCTTTTAGTTAGAGTTGTCGTGCTAGACTACGCGATAACAGTAAAAAATGTTATAAGCAGAATCAATGTGCTTATGTAACACTAGGATGTTACAAGTGTGCGTGAGCTCAAGTGCTATGACACATCAAATAATCAAACGTGAATTTGCCAAGATGCATACAAATATCATGTCAAAACATGTGATGTTAAAGCTTTTACACTTGTACATGTTGCTGATATGTTTAATTAAAATGGATTCGTACTGAGAGAATCGGCTTTACGATGTAGTATGAATTCTTATGTTCCAATGAACTCATCAGGTACATTTAAAGACATTTTGTAAGTGTCTTGATATACAGGAGAAGTTGGAGTCCTTGAGGGGGGGAGGGGGTAAATTCATAGGAGTTTGACCGCATCCTCATTAGAGTTCATATTGGATTAGTAAATGGATGTGAAATATGCAGTTTAGTGACATATATTTTAATTTTTCTGCATCCAAAGTTCAACCTCAAGTTTCAAACTTAAATAATCACAATAAATTAAGTAATATTTGTCGTTTTCCCTCAGATATCAAGTTTCAATGTTACGATAGCAGTAACATGAAAACAGACTTGTGATAACTATTTCAGTGTTCAGATAATAGAGGAGTGTGGCTTTGTGTATTTATACTTTGTAATCATGTATTCGTATAATAATTTGGCTAGAGTCGTTTGCGTACTTCATACTGTCTGTGAGGCTTGGCAGGACACGTCAATTGTAAGAACCAAAAGTTTTGGGAAAATCCTATTATTACTGAACAACCTAACAGGTAATAAAATATATTTGTACAGTTTGTTACAGTTACAGTTTTTCAAGTGGTCATAGTGAAACCTGGTAAATGCCACAACATGTAAAGTTCACTTAGATACGAATTAAATTTCCTTTATTAAATTCGCCCTTCTATTTCAGTCTTTGTTTTATACGGATGTAACGACTCTCTTTTATTTCCATGTAAACAACTTGTATCATTGTAACGTTGTCTTTTTATCATCTTAATATCTTTGGTAATTAGTCTATGTAGTCATGAAACCAATGCAACAATTAATTACAATATAGTTGCAATCTATATTATTATATTTTCCCCTGTTTTTCCTGTAAAGCTAATCCTATTTGTATATGAATACGTATATGTATTCCACCTCATAAAACATTTACTCATGTGTGAATCTGTTTCTTATTATTAATGCAGAATACGGATCACTCTCCTTTCAAATTTAAAATTTCATAAATTATAAAGAAAGTAATATGTTCGTAACACGACGAAAATCACATTAATTACACAAATAATAATAAAAAACATCTAAAATATTAAACATTTAATGTGTGCATATAGAAGGCGGTAAAACATTTAAAAAAGTATTAATTTTGAGAACTTTTCTGCGTTTGATCTAAGGTTTAGGACTGAAAAGTCCACACTGGTCCAAATATGGAAGGAACGCCTGTACATTTTTCCGGTATCGTTCCGTATTATGTGCTTTGTGGTATTCGCTTACCTGAGTGTCAGCAGTTTCATGTAACAGTTTCTCTAGGTCTGGCCCTTCACCAGAGTCTGCTAAAGCTAATGCCAGCACGGTTGATATGATAGCGAGGGCGTACGGTAGTTTTTCTTTCATGTCCTTCTGCAGGTCCTGGAGGGTGTAAACATTGTCGCTGACACCTGCGGATGATAACCATCTTGTCAGCTCACCGTGATAATACCTTAACAGAAAGTCTTGTTGCTTCCACGCATCTACACGCAGGCTGGAGTAGAAGAACAACAATATATCTAGAACTGGAGAACTGTATCGTCCCAGCTGGTAGTCTATCAACTTCACATCTAGTATCTTCCCAGTATCAGGGCAGTGGCGGAACAATATATTTGTTGTCCAGCAATCTCCGTGATTCAGTACACAGAATGTTCCTACCTTAGCACTTACAGCCTCACAGTACTTATCCATCGCTGACTCTGAGAAGCGAGACAGTAAAGAGGCGTATTTCTCGAAGCCAATCCACTTTGACACAGTTCGAGACAAACTCTTGACTACTGATGTCATGAATCCCTCAGACAGATGTCGACGCTCTTTGAGGAAGAAAATGTCTTGGTAGTGCCTGATATTCTCAGAGCCCATGACGAAGGAAAATGCGTGTATTTTCGCCAAAACTGCAAGTACTGGTAGAGCGTGTTCAACATCAAGTTGTTTCTTCCTGTCAAGCATTTCGTACCCAAGAGGTCTGAGGTCTTCCAATATGATCGTGTCTGACCTGCTTGAATCGTAGCAATACGGACTGAAGTACTCTACTCGACCTATCTTCTCTCTCATGACGTCGTACAATCTTGACAGAACCTTGTGGTATATTTCCAGCTCTCTTCCAAACACTCCGTAGTTGGATACGAACGAGCTGTCGTGTTCTCCACTTGACATAACTTTCACTATAAGAGACTTGTGTATCGAGTCGCACTCCACAGTTATCCTGTATACACTGCTGAAGTAGTTGTCACCTGGAGCAGAAGCACGTTTCATATCGAGGATCTTGATTTGGGGATCAGACTTCTGTCCTTCGCGAAAAAGACCAGCAATGTAGTCTTCTGTCAGCCAGCTAGGAAGAACCTGCTTCACTTCATGTGCCATGGTTCGTGTGGAGTATTTGCTAGAAACATAAAACAATCCCCAGTTTCCAATAATAACTCACTTAAATAGAATTAATAACTTTTGTAACAAACCAACCTTTCAGAATTACCATATTCTGAATAACCATTTTTAACCTCAACCAAAAATAACAATGCAAGGGGACTTATTCATAAGGAATTAGACTAGCTGTCAGCAATAACTAGGCATGTGTAAATTTCACGAATTCAATGGCCTACAGGCTAGAATCCATTTTTATATACTCACTCAAGCTCGTATTATCGTCCATTGTTTGTTGTTGCAGTGAGTAGCAGCTAGTGGACAAATGGTCGAAGTTTGAATATGCATGGGAAAGCGGGTTCTACCATGCCTGCCATTGAATTCGCGAAATGTTCCTGTCCCTAGCTATATATAGTTACTATAGATTTTGTAACACGTCGTTTCTCCTGTTTAAGTTAACCGTTTATGATGGTTTGCTATCGGAACGATTACTGCAAAAATGGCAAGAATAAAATATTTGTTAAGTGCAATAGAAAATTGTTTTTCTCTGGCGTAAAACATAAAACGTAACTATAGCAGTGATTAGCATAAAACTGAAATGTTTACTGTAAGATGAGCGAATCTTTCTTCAGTTTGTTGTGAAGCAATACATATTCAGAATGTGAGACGTAAGTATTTGGTTAGTACAAATTAACTTAAACACGAGGAGTTGTTAATATAGTACTTACATTGTCGCCAGTGTGAAAAGATACCTGCCAGATATATAAAAGAGTCTTAGAAATAAAATGAAATTTCACTCCATTTTCATCCCCTGTTTATAGCATATTTACATATCTTTGTGTATTTTTGCTGTATTCATAGATTATTGTAGTACCTTCACTTTCGAAGCAAATGTAAAATGAATTAATTCTTAAATTTTAAATGTAAATAATATGTTACATGAAAACTTAAATCATGAAATACGCAGCACACAAAGATATTTTAAATGTCGTACCAACACAAAGCTGATCACAAAAAAAAAACCAACAAATTTTATTACTTTGGTACTCTTGGTAACACAAATCAAATTTTTAAAGTTGGTGAATACATCGCTACAAAATAAACCAAAAAATAAATTAATACGTAAAGACAGAAGAAAGATGACGTCTTTGGAATTGGCCAAGAATATAGTTGTAATGTAAACTCAAGGGAAATTGGGTTTAATTCCCAGCGGGGTCGGTTCCTTGAAATTCCAAATGTAGGAATCGTGGCGGACGATGCCACTGGTCGAGTGGATTTTCTCGAATTACATCATTTTCATCCGACCTTGTCATTCCAACGCGTCTGCATTTTAGGGTCACAAGTCAGGCCGTCCTCTGTACCAAGCAGGTACCTACAGATACCCAGTAGTGAATCTGTATTCAGGTCACCGGGTATCTTCGCCATAAAATACTTACTACTTCAATTGTAAGTGCACCCAAAACTTTCAACATGCATCTACCTTAAATGAAACGGAGAGTAGATTGTGCCTGTTAATCTGAGGCAAAGAGAGCAACTTAGGGCCTGGCTTGTTAGTTTTTTCCACATTGGTGCTAAGAACTCAAATTATTTCTAATACGAAGCTTTGAAAACATAGATACTCTGTGCAGTGGTGCAATTCACTATTACATGTATTCATTAAAAAAAAAAAAAGCGCAGTTGGCCCACAAACATATTTTGATTATTTTTAGCACACATTTTTTTTTTACAATATTTGTGATAATTTGGATGGCAAAATCTAATAAAACAGTACAGTTTATCGCTCCGAAAATATAAACGTGGAAACTGTGAAGTGATTCTTCAATGTTAATATAAGGTTGTATTTAAATGTATATGATCGAAATGACTGTAGAACTAGCAGGCGAAATCTCTCGCATGTGGAGAACCTGGAAGACGTTGCTGTTCACTGAAGATTTCCTCTGTGTATTTCCGTTTCTTCTTCCTTTTTACATTACCATTCAATATACAAGACTATTTTAACACTATGGACACTGAAGACTTGCACACTATTGAGCACCCGAGAGTCCTGTGTGGGGTTCTGTAACAAGAATTACTGATCAAATGGACGCGAAACGCCTGTAGAAGTCATAAGGAAATATATTTAAATGAAATTGACACAATATAATGACTTCTACAGACAAGTCAGGTTACTAAATAATAAAATAAACAGAAAATATTGCGGTGAATGATATTTCAAATGACACATAATTTTTCGACGGGTTTGTAAGCTAATATGAAAATTCACGCCTTAATCTGCAATATTAAAGTGTTTTGTTCAATAAGTGTGAACACAGACTGCTTCATCGTACGCCTTCAAATTGTTAACTGCGCGCCCGCCTCGCAGAATGATATATATTATAACAGGAACGACAACTTCCAGATCTCCTGGAGGGTCAAATACTAGGCAGAGGGACGTTTAACCACTTGTTAATAAGAATGTAAACAGCAATGCTTAAAAAACAGCAATGAAAAATTAGATTTTTGGCCAGTTAGATATTAAAATTACACATTGTGGCGCCCGAAACCTAATGATTCCACAAACAAGAGAGATAATCACAGTACACGAGCAGGGCTTGTATCCATATCACCGGCGGAGTGTACAACATCTGCCCGAATTACAGCGCCATAAATGTACAACATTCTCGGCAACTTGACGAACTACAGCCAAAGAACAAGGGGGTCTAGCAAAATACGTTGATAGATAGGAAGGTGTCCAGACATGTTCTTCTACTGCCGTCCCTTGGACCTTAGCCCCGTCTTTCCACTCGTATACGCCATTTGCTCAAACTTCTAGTGTTAAAAAAGTGGTGTGACACCTCATTTATGTTCACTTTTTACTAACTCTTCTTTACTTACTTGAATAAAGTGAGAACTGGGCAATATTTCCACCATCTTGCCTATATGATTGACTTTAACACACTGACACACTCGCATGATGACAACATCGATACCAGAGGCTTGTTTGTTCTAGGGGAACATTAGTGTGAGTATGTGGGTAATAAAACATACGGTCATATACTCACCTAGCGTAAAATATACGTGTCAGTTCGAATATGTTTTCAGGTAAAATTTTATGTCTTCTTCGGAGGCTCATAAGACATTTACGAAATGTAATCTTATATATTTAGTTGTGTCTCCTCGGTCGTGCTACTAGAATGCTCAATCATAGCCAGGTTGTGAAAGATAGCTGTAAATTGTGAGTCACCCTCTGTGGTACTGGGTATTGTGTTCAGTTTGACTGTGTAAAAGGAAGCTGTGTAAGAAATGGTGTTGTATGGTAGGTATACCAGAACTTTCTATGGAGCACTGATAATATGGCAAGACAGTGTGACAAAAGCGTTTAATTTTTTCGAACCAGGTGGGCACCGTATACAGGATGTTTATGTTCATTCTCCACTACACCCATAAATCCAAGTCATTCGAAGCAAACCTTAGCTTTAAATTAATCTAGCAACTGAGGCAAATATGATATACAGGCAGACTATACAATTGGCAAAACCAAACACATTGTGACACACATTTAATATATTCTGAAAATTCGATCAATCAGTCAAATCAGATGGCTATATAAATGATTATTGTTAGTACTCATCATTACTATCACTCATTTAATTCATCCTGAAAGATATTATCAGATACGTGCAAACATCATAACCAATAACTAATATTTTCCTTCCATGTCACCTATACACAATAAATGTAATAATTTTTATGAATTAAATCTAACAGAATCGCAATTAAAACTACTCATTCACAGTACTTACCCTGTATTTGTTTTAAAAGTTCTAGGTTGTCAGAAACCATTGTTCATATTATGCTTTGTACATACAAATCACAGCTACGACAAACATACTTAAAACACACACACTCGCACACACGCACACACACATACACACACGGCCATGCGCATTTAAACACAAGCCCCAGTATTGTAAGGTCACATGCGAAAGTAACTTTACAAATTCACTTATATCAGTGCATGTTCGTACTTGATCTCAACTTCACGCGCGCACCCACACACGACATACGTAATAAAGGAAAATCGTTCCTGCAAATAAACATTACAGGTATAAGCATGTATATCTACAAAACCACACTCAGTGACTCATCGTCAACTAAAATATAAAATCATTAATTTCAACCATTTAAGTAATTATGTCATAAGCCCTTGTACACTTCACAAGTGTTTATTGAGTAAATATTCCTGTGTGTTTAAGTTTAGATCATAAATATTTAGTAAAAATATCACTCATGCTGTGACTGAAGTACACCATTTTAGACCAAACATTTTTAAGATTTTCAGTAAACACTGTATAAAATTATTTCTCCTTTGCAGTATACGAATAAACCGTCACATTATTTTTGTTATCAACATTTACAACAAGCATCATACGTTTATTTAAGTCGTTACCTTCGTTAAGGAGCTGGTAACTGGCAAGATAATTACCTTGCTTAAAGAAGCTGTTAAATATGATGATCTGTGAATACAGTTAACTACATCATTTAATTTCATAAGTATATGGATATCTTTCGTTAGCTGCATTCTCAAAATCTATTTTCGTCACTAATTTACATTTTGTGAAAAAAAAAAAATGTTTGGATACCGTTACTATTAAATTTATCACTGACAAATACATGTAAGACAACATTAGATAGAAACAATGCAAAGTCTTAGAAGAAGAATATGAAATAATTTCATCAACTTGTATCCACTTCCCTTGTCATACATAATGCACCAACCCTACGAATTTCGTAACAGAACAGTTTTTGTCACATTCATCAGTGTAATGAACATTATTTTAAACGTTCAAAACAGAGTTCCTCGTTAACTGCATTTTTGTATATTTTTATTTATGTTATAACTTCATGGCGTAATGTGTAGTATGAGATATATATGCTTAGTTCAACTGAACGAGGCCGAAAAATAAACAATCATCTTATATATTTTCCTCTTATAATACATTAGCCTCAGTACTTTCCAACAGAACAATTAAATGTTATACGGAAAAATAAATTAATATCGCGCGAGTCATTTGACTGCTATATTAGAGTTTCACTTTAGAGATGAAAAAATCATATAAATGAATCCTATCACATTAAACATAATCTGCATTAAAATGAAATAGTATTATATTATAGTGTCCTTTGAAGTTATATTTTTGAAGTGAACATTTGATCATTTGTTTATTCGCATATACTGCACAACAGTTATCACATAGGGGAGTCTTGTAAACGATACCGAACTTACAGTTGCTTTCTTCAATTTTGCGTACAGCACACCTTCGAGCTAACAGCTTGCCTCAATACTAGCATTCACATCCCGATTAACGAGAAACCATTCCTTCACTTGGTTTGCGTGTGTCTGTTCAAATTATCGCTTTGTGTTAACACTTCACCACAGTTATCTCACAGATAAATTGTACGATAAACCAAACGTACAGTGACTTTGCTCAAACGATAAGCATTTGATTGTGTAATTAAAATGTTCCCACAGCAGCAACATGGTTTCAGCGAGGCCGGTAATTTCCAGGGAACAATCCTGACAGCATGGTAACCGCTGATGCTGGTGATACATCTTCAATTTCCGATGCCACCTTACTATTGTTTCTGTTTACACAATATCGTAAATGACAATCTGCTTTCTGGCACGTCAGCAGATGGTACTGGTAGGTTCTAGGACAATAACATTTTTCGAATCAATTTTTAGTTTTAATTTCGGATATTGGCTTGAATATATGTCTGTTTAATTATTTTCGTTCTAACTTGGGACATTGTCTTGAAGATATCTGGGTTCCTTCGTTAATCAAAAAATATTTAGTTTTATTCATTATGGTATTTTTTTCACAGAAAAAAAGGGGGGAAGTGATTAGGTTTATACATTATCGTATTCATTCAGAGGAGGTGAAAACATATTTTATGTTTTATTCACTATGGTATTTAATCAGAAGGGATGAAACCCTTCTCTGAAGATTTCAAACAAATTAAATTTTTAAACAAAATTGTGATTGTAAAACTTTTAAAAACAACAATGTTGATATAGATGGGGAGAAATATCCCACCCTGGAAAAGGAAAATTTATCCGAAAAAGTTTCTTGTCCTAGAACCTACAAATGTCATTTAAGAAACAAGACAAAATAAAAGGTAACAAAATATATCCTAAAAAATGTTATTATTAATATTCGACTCTAAAATATTTCCTAAATTATAATTCTATATAAACAAATAATCTTCGATATATTTAAATGTCCATTGACAATATAAATTACGAAATTTCATTTCAAATTCATGAGTATTTTCGTATTAATTTGAAACACAAAAAAAAATAATTATGTAATATAATTCAAATTTTGCACTTCTCTTGCTGATTCTATAATAACAAATGTTAATTTTCTTGTTAGCGATAGAAGGTGTAGCTAATGTAGTGTTTAGAGATAGCGGCTGGCTACTAAAATTATTATTGGTGTAACAGTATTATGAACATGTGAAGATAAAAATCAAAACATTTAACCCCAGTAAATATTAAGAAGAAAGTCAAGAAGTAATGATATACATCCAATGTAATAGAAGAAAACATTTTACACCTTGAAATAAAAATCTCATAGCCTAGTATATTGACTGAGGATAGACAGTATCAAAGTAATGAGAAAGTACACTCATATTTACAATAGGTACTTAATACCTAAAAAAAATTCCTTAAACTGGTATTGAAATTATTACTTAACTTTAATGTTCAAATTATATGCAATAATCCGAATGAAATGTTGTTGAACAAAATAAACTAAACTTTCTTGAAAAATAATTTATTCTGTTCCAAAGAATCTCCACTTATTAATGAATTCCAACTACGTTTAACGTCTCTGTAAATATTTAAAATAGTTTCACCGGCGTACGTAACTGTCTTTTACACCCAGGACTACGGAGTTTAGGTAGAATTCATTATTATTTCCGACATTGTCTAAAAAGAGGACCGACAGTATAATTTTCTACGTGGACTTGGCAAAAGTATTTCTTAGGCCGAATATCAACATATCTTCAGTACAATAGTTAATAGTTTAACTTATCATAAATATTGCTTCGTAGAGACGTTGAAGCTTGGCAATTTTGAAATACATAAAATTTTACAACAATACCGATCAATTCAAAACATGCCACCATTTCTTATTCTTTCAGTCAACAACTCATCTTAGAGGAATGACACAAAGGAAAATAAAAATAGATGCAAAACTAAAATTACATCACAGAAAACCATGGAGTATATTGAAAACCAAACTGTAATGAATTCAATAAAATAATCACTCTTTTAAAATAAAAGTTGAGTATGAGTAAAATTGGATGGGTAGTCTGCAAAATAATCTGATTTTAATAGTTACTATACCATTGCTGCTGGCAATATGAATCTAGAAACAAAATTACGTCGTGTATTTGGTAAATACAAAGACAATAATAATCTCCTAGTTAAAATATGTTAACTAATATTACAAGATGTTAAAATTGTACTCGTTACAGAATGATGATGATAACAAATTTACAATTTGAATTATAATTTGTTACTCAGTCAGCATGAAAAAAAATCATTATAATCTAGTTGTTATGCCTATATACATCAAAGAAAACATTAATACTATTTCTCAATAAAACTGAAAGTAATGAAACGTAAACACTCAACGACCATTATAAATACCACTGCTAGTGTCTCCACAAAATGACAGTAACACAATGTACTCTATGTTCAAATGTATGTACATCACAAAGATCACAATAATATCATTTTAATAGCGTATGAAATGTATCTGGCTATGCAATGTTTCGCAGGCCACTGCGTGATGACAACGGGGGTGCACAAGCATTAGAGAGACTCCTGCCGTTGGTCAGTTTTTAGTACGTTTTCAATCCTGTTGGTCGGTTTGTTGACTCTGGTCCGATTGTGTAGTAAACTCTCCGGCTTGCAATTCTCCATTGCACTGGATAACATCATCCACAGTGTCTTCGAGTTGTGTTATACCGTGACATTGATTTAGCTTCCGTGAAGAAACGTTAGGAGACGTGTTTACAGAAATCTAGTCAGACTATACTCACGCAGCACTATTTTGTTATAATTGTCTACGCCGCAGATTTACAGTTCTTTTGTTTAGGCTTCTGCACTTGTCGTCTGGTTATGTCCTAGTTAAGTTTTTGACACCTTTGGTTTCTGGTTGAGTTTTTCTTTGATTTCCTACCCTGACAGAATGAGCGGGTTTGCTTCCGCGAGGCAGCGCTGTGGTCGCGGCCTGTTGGAATTCAGCGACGAGAGGGGTTGCAGGCGAGAGATCGTGGAGAGACTACGCTGGGCATCGGACGTTTCGTCTTCGGCGGGGAGTATGTTCTGCTGTAGCTTGCCTGACATACGTGTTCCCTACTGTTCTTCTTGGAGTCAACAGCACGCCTGTGGGGACACCTTGCCCTTGGCCGGAAGGGATGCCTGGGCCTGTGAGCCCAAGTGTGACGTCGGCGCATTTTCCGTCGGCCTACTGCTGAACCTGGTACAATAGCTGCGATGCACTTATTCCAACGTTTAAGGTATTTACCAGATTGAACTTAGTTGTTCCCATCCCGTGTCGAGAATACAATTGCGTGCCCTACCTTACGTTTCCGTAAGAACGCCCGTTAAGAATTTTACTATGCTCTGTATCGCCCCAGTTGTGGCCTTTTAAGTAGGACTGACCTTACCTACAGAAGTGACTAACAGTAAGAATTACAATAATTATGGTGAGAGTCTGAGTGGTACTCTCGCGCTATACATGCCTCTACACTGCGGCCAACCTTGGGTGAACTAGACTGTACCCTGCGTTTTCTTCCCATCCGGCTGTGGGGATACCGCATATATGTCGTTGTGCTACGTTCATGCATTTATCAGACTGAGACTGTACATCATATACTTTATTGTAACTAATTAGTACAAATTTTGCCATATGAGTGTTCGTTTGCTGGTGAGCATTTGCGCCCTTAATGTGCTAGTAGAGAGCTCTCTGTTTATTGGTTTTCCATGAACGCTTACACCTGTTGATGATTGTCACAGTATATAGATATGTATTTTTGCTAATCGCGGCCCACTCTGATTTTCTGTTTAGAAGTTTTACCCCTGGGGATACCCTTCCGAAAACGTTCCTGTGTGTGATACCTTCGACCAATCCTGGAACGACTTCTATAGATGGTCCTGTGTCAACAACAGCATCTTCTAATACCTATTACAACTCCAGCACCACTGACACCATTTCAATTGACACAAACCGAGCTACCAAATTCTTAAACTTTTTCATTCGAATCCCTGACAGCACCGTCTCAATGCCGCCAATACCGATACTGTGACAAGTCTTTTAGTTAGAGTTGTCGTGCCAGACGACGCGATAACAGTAGAAAATGTTATAAGCAGAATCAATGTGCTTATGTAACACTAGGATATTACAAGTGTGCGTGAGCTCAAGTGCTATGACACATCAAATAATCAAACGTGAATTTGCCAAGAAGCATACAAAGATCATGTCAAAAACTGTGATGTTAAAGCTTTTACACTTGTACATGTTGCTGATATGTTTAATTAAAATGGATTCGTACTGAAGGAATCGGCTTTACGAGATAGTATGAACACTTACGTTCCAACGAACTCATCAGGTACATTTAAAGACATTATGTAAGTGTCTTGAGATACAGGCGAAGTTGGAGTCCTTGAGAGGGGAGGGGGGAAATTCATAGGAGTTTGACCGCATCCCCATTACAGTTCTCTTGTATTATTAAATGGATGTGAAATAGGCAGTTAAGTGACATACATTTTTATTTTTCTGCATCTAAAGTTCAACCTCAAGTTTCAAACTTAAATAATCACTACAAATTACTAAATATTTGTCTTTTTCCCTCAGATATCAAGTTTCAATGTTACGATAGCATTAACTCGAAAACAGACTTGTGTTAACTATTTGTGTTCAGAGAGCAGGAGTATGTCTTTGTGTATTTATACTTTGTAATCATGTATTCGTACAATAATTTGGCTAGAGTCGTTTGCGTACTTCACACTGTCTGTGAGGCCCCTGTTTTTCCTGAAAAGCTAATCCTATTTGTATATGAATACGTAAATGTATTTCACCTCATAAAACATTTACTCATGTGTGAATTTGCTTCTAATTATTAATGCAGAGTATGGAACATTCTTCTTTCAAATATAGAATTTCATAAATTATAATGAAAGTAATATGTTCGTAACACGACGAAAATCACATAAATTACACAAATAATAAAAACCCATAGAAAATATTAAACCTTTAATGTGTGCACATAGAAAGTGGTAAATATTTTTTTAAAATAATAATATTTTGTATTTTTCAGCGTTTGATCTAAGGCTTAGGACGGAAAAGTCCACACTGGTCCAAATATGGAAGGAACGCCTGTACATTTTTTCGGTATCGTTCCGTATTATGTGCTTTGTGGTATTCGCTTACCTGAGAGTCAGCAGTTTCATGTAACAGTTTCTCGTTGTCTGGCCCTTCACCAGAGTCTGCTAAAGCTAATGCCAACACGGTTGATATGATTGCGAGGGCGTACGGTAGCTTTTCTTTCATGTCCTTCTGCAGGTCCTGGTGGGTGTAAATATTGTTGCTGACACCTGCGGATGATAACCATCTTGTCAGCTCACCGTGATAATACCTTAACAGAAAGTCTTGTTGCTTCCACGCATCTACACGCAGGCTGGAATAGAAGAAGAACAATATATCTAGAACTGGAGAACTGTATCGCCCTAGCTGGTAGTCTATAAACTTCACATCTAGTATCTTCCCAGTATCAGGACAGTGGCGGAACAATATATTTGTTGTCCAACAATCTCCGTGATTCAGTACACAGAATGTTCCTACCTTAGCACTTACAGCCTCACAGTACTTATCCATCGCTGACTCTGAGAAGCGAGACAGTAAAGAGGCGTACTTCTCGAAGCCAATCCACTTTGACACAGTTCGAGACAAACTCTTGACTACTGATGTCATGAATCCCTCAGACAGATGTCGACGCTCTTTGAGGAAGAAAATGTCGTGGTAGTGACCGATATTCTCAGAGCCCAAGACGAAGGAAAAGGCGTGTATTTTCGCCAAAACTGCAAGTACTGGTAGAGCGTGTTCAACATCAAGTTGTTTCTTCCTGTCAAGCATTTCGTACCCAAGAGGTCTGAGGTCTTCCAGTATGATCGTGTCTGACCTGCTTGAAGGGTAGCAGTAAGGACTGAAATACTCTACTCGACCTATCTTCTCTCTCATGACGTCGTACAATCTTGGCAGAACCTTGTGGTATATTTCCAGCTCTCTTACAAACACTCCGTAGCTGGATATGAACAAACTTTCGTGTTCTCCACTTGGCATGACTTTTACTATAAGAGACTTGTGTATCGAGCCGCACTCCACTATTATCCTGTATACACTACCGAGGTAGTTGTCACCTGGAGCAGAAGCACTGGTCACATCATGGATCTTGATCTGGAGATCAGACTTCTGTACTTCGCGAAGGAGATCAGCAATGTAGTCTTCTGTCAGCCAGCTAGGAAGAACCTGCTTCACTTCATGTGCCATGGTTCGTGTAGAATATTTGCTAGAAACATAAAACAATCCTCAGTTTCCAATAATAACTCACTTAAATGGAATACATCACTTTTGTCACAAACCATCGTTTCAGAAGTACCTTAATCTGAATAACTATTTTTAACCTCACCCAAAAATAATAATGCAGGTGAACTTATTTATAAGGAATTAGACTAGCTGTTAGCAATAACTAGGCACAGGAAAATTGCTCGAATTCAATGGCCTCTAGGCTAGAATTTATTTTTGTATACATACTCAAGCCCCGTAGCTATATTCGTTAATTGTTTGTTGTAGCGGTGAATAGCAGCTAGTGGACAAAAGGTCGACGTTTGAGTATGCAGCTGATATTGGGTTCTAACATGCTGGCACTGAATTCGCGAAAAGTTCCTGTCCCTAGCTATATCTGGTTGTTATAGATTTTGTAACACGTCGTTACTCCTGTTTAAGTTTACCGTTTATGGTTTGCTATCGGAACGATTACTGCAAAAATGGCAAGAATAAAATATTTGTTAAGTGCAATAGAAAATGGTTTTTCACTGGCATAAAACATAAAATGTAACAATAGCAGTGTTTTGCATAAAACTCAAATGTTTACTGTAAGATGAGCGAATCTTTCTTTAGTTTGTTGTGAAGCAATACATATTCAGAGTATGAGACGTAAGTACTTGGTTTGTACAAATTAACTTAAACATGAAGAGTCGTTAATATAGTACTTACATTGTTATCAGTGTGAAAGATACCTGCCAGATATATAAAGAAAGTCTTAGTTATACGATAAAAATATCACGCTATTTTCATCCCCTGTTTATAGCATATTTACATATCTTTGTGTAATTTTTGTTGTATGTAAATTATTATACCCAATGTTTTTTGCTGAATCCATAGATTATTGTTGTACCTTCACTTTCGAAGCAAATGTAAGATATATTAATTCTTAAATTCCAAATGTTAACAATATGTTACATGAAAACCTTTAATCATGAAATACCCAGCACACAAAGCTATTTTAACTATCATACCAACACAAAGCTAATTTAAAACAATTTCTTTACTTTGTTACTCTGGATAACAAATCAAAATTTTAAAGTGAATGAATACATGGCTACAGTATAAACAGAAAAAATAAAATTAATACATAAAGACATAAGAAAGATGACTTCTTTGGAACTGGTAAAGGATATAGTTGTAGTGTAAACACAAGGCGATTGGGTTCATTTCCCGACGGGGTCAGTCCCCGAAATTTCAAATGTAGGAATCGTGGCGGACGATGCTAATGGTCGGGTGGATTTTCTCGAATGACTTAATTTTCACCCGCCCTTGTCATTCCAACGCGTCTGCATTTTAGGGTCATAATTCAGGCCATCCTCTGTACCAAGCAGGTACCTACAGATGCCCAGTAGTGAATCTGCATCCAGGTCACCGGGTATCTTCGTCATAAAATACTTACTACTTCAATTATAAGTGCACCCAAAACTTTCAACATTCATATACTTTAATGCTGTTCAAGAGCAATAAAATCATAATTTTGTATTTCTATGAATTATTGTTAGTTTTGTAATATATACTTGTGTGCACATTTTACTCTTACAAAACAATTTTAGCTCTCATAGTTTTCTCATAATAGGATGTCAAAGGCAAAATTTGCTTGTTACGCTGCAATGCAAATAGTGAAAACCTACTGACCTACTTAAACAAAATAATTCACTGTGAACCTCCATCCCATGAGCTAGGCAACAAAAATTAAAAAAAAAAAAACTCACAGTGTAATATTTTGAATTTTAAAAAAAATCGCAAAATACTGAATAAAGTTACAAATGAAGCTTTTTTTTTTAAATACAAAAAAGTTCTACGGATTTTTTTCACGAGTTTTATCACGTAGCCAATAGTATGTTTTTTCATTGTGAATTACATCACGTGCGTAAGTCAATTGGTTTTCACTATTTGCATGGCAGCAGAACATGCATATTTTGACTTTGACGCCCATTATGAGAAAACTATGAGAGCTGAAATTGTTTCGTAAGAGGAAACTACACTCACAATTATCGTCCACAAAACTAACAATATTTCATAACAATATAAAATTATGACTTTATCGCACTTGAACACCCTTAAATGAAACGGTGAGTAGCTTGTGCCTGTTAATCTGAGGCAAAGAGAGAAACTTAAGGCCTGGCTTGTTAGTTTTTTCCCACATTGGTGCTAAGAACTCAAATTATTTCTAACATGATGTTTTGAACACATAGATACTCTGTGCAGTTGTGCAATGCATGATTATAATGTATTCATTTCACAAAGAAATGCACAGCTCGCCCACAAACACATATTGACTTGTTAGCATATTTTTATTACAAAATTTTTAATAATATGATTGCTAAAATATTAAAAATTGCCGAGATTATTTCTGCGAAAATATAAGCGTCAAAACAATGACGTGTTTGTTTAACGTAAATACTAGGTCGTATTAAAAATATGCAGTAGAAATCACTATAGATCTAGCAGGCGAAGTCTCTCGCATGTGGAAGACGTTGCTGTTCGCTGAAGATTTTTTAACACTGTGGTCACTGAAGACATGCATACTATTAAGTACCCAAGAGACCTTTTTACTTACCCTCCTGTGGTGCAGGCAGAACGCTTTAGTGACACACATTGTGGACTGCCTACGTACCAGGCGCAATAAAGTTCTCTTTTTAAATCAACGAAATACAGCACTGTAAAGAAGTGTCTTTGAAATTGACTTAATGACTAATGTTTCTTCTTGATCTGAGCAATCACGCTTCGTAGTTCTACAATGTCCGGAAACAACTTTCTCTCGTTTGCATAGAAATGAATTTGTATTGTAGCGTAGTGACTTATAATGTTCAACGTAAGTAGTTAAGTGAAATGATGGCATGATTTTTACAGTGCCATTCCTTAAAAGGCACAGTCAAATATTACAACCAAAGTAACTATAATGGATGAACATATAATAAACTAGCCTGTGAGTGAGAATTCATGTCATCTGCATACAGGTTTAGAATAGACTGCATCAAATTATATAAAATGTACTGTGATACCATTAAATATATTACATAAATTATTATGCAAGCAATAAACATATTCCATGCACATTTACAAGTTAATAGCATCTCAGTTGCAGCATCTTTTATGCTTTCTGACAGCATCTTTATAATGAAGAACTTAATACTTTTTATTTAATGCATTTAAGTTAATATTCCCAACATATTTCGTGTTATATCTAATAATAACTTACGTCAAGACTTTGGGCATGCTTTTATATTCAAGTTGGCTCTTAATCTGAAAATACAGGGATGAGTTTGACGTAATTACGGGTCTTCAATGACACCATTTAGTTAAGATGGGTCACTGGTTTAGTTTTAAATTAATTTGTGATACTAGTTTTATGACGAAATCCTAAAATCTGGTAAGCTACGAGTTCAAGTATAAATTATTTAATAGTTCTAAAAGTCTATTATATTTAACTACGTGAAATACACCGAAGATCAGAGATCAGGTTTTCCTTGTCGTCTAGAGTCGTACACGAGAAAAATAACAAACGTGGTACATTATCAGCAATCATTCATTTCAATAGTCAGTATAATTGTTCCATTTAGGCAAACCCACGCAAAATAAAATGTATTTCAAGTTTGCCAAACTAAAACGAAAAAACAAAGTATAACATTGACTATGAAAGCTGATATAACATACTACATGTGTTTTTAATATTAATTATGCCGTTTGGGGAATAAAAATTCCTCAAAGAAACATATTTCAAGTTGGACCATAAGGGCCATAAGTGTCTCACATAGTACCGTATGACGGCTGTAAAATCGACGAAGAATATTTTTGACAGCGCGGTTACGTGTAGTTTTTATTAACCTTTACTTGGTTTCTATGAATCCACCTTCACTCATGTTTGACGTCAGCTGACACACACCTCTGAGATATTGAACGCTACATGAAGTGTACAGAACGTACGGAGTGCTAAGATAAGAGGGCCGCCTACCCCACGCTTCAAATACGTTGCAGTGCGTTCAAAAGTAGGATTTTTCTACGAAAATATTCCACGTGGGCCCATTGTGCCAACGTACAAAAAGAAAACACACTTCAGAGAAGGTCGGAACCTCATTATTGAGGCACTATGCTGATTAAAAACAGTTTCCAAGCCCTCCAACATGGCTAAAAACTACCTTTTCCGACTTCCGTACTTCAAAATGTACAAACCGGATGTATGTGAAACTCAGATTGTCACCTGCATTGAACTTAGTTGCAGACTTTCCACCAAAAAATTATATGGTCACAGCTTAATGTCCCATAGTAAAGACTGTTCGGCGTGAACCTTGCATACTAGTTTAGCACTAGGCTCGTAGAGGCGACGCGGCATTTGATGCGCGCTTCAAGGTCGACCTTACTGCTCCGTCGCTTTTGAGCCTCTCACGCGCGGGTAGGCGATGCCGTTAAAGGAGTACTTAATGCTGCTGTTCTGCTGGATATTTGAAGCTGTATGGGTTTAATAAATAGTTGAGCAATAATTTTTCTGCTGGAGGTAGCAAGATTTACTCTGTCACGTGATAGGCGTTGATTACCACATGGCTTACATTCGTTGTTTACATTGTATTCTCATCTTATTCGGAAATAAACTGCATCCGCAAATCGCTAATTGTATTTTGTCGGAGTACTGAAAGAGTAATCACTGCCGTCCATGTTGATGTATTATTAATACTACATTACGCTGGAATCACAATACCGCGGTGGACGCGACGCGTAGTGTGCGACGGGAATGAAACAACTTGTCAGCAAACCAGCGTAAAGGATTCTATGACGTCAGCCCGACAGAACCATAGGAGTGACACAACTTACGAATAGCAAGTATTTCAATTTTATTCGCGTCGCGGACTCCACTAAGCAGAAAAATGTAAATGTTGTGCCCAATTGTTCGTGAAATTGGTGAATCGGTGGTGAACAGCATTTACGTATTTATTTACGAAAGACATTTGTTTATTATTTTAAGCAGTTCATGGAACGTTTTTTGTGCAAACGTATATTGTAACTGTGTTTTCACACATAGGAATGCCATAAGGTGTGGGCAAAATTTAACGAATATACTGAACTATTAATGTAAACATTAATGTCTGTCGTACAGGAGGTTAGTGTGTAGTGGCAAGGAACTATTTACATGTATTTTTTTTTTGTATTTATCGCGCGTCAGCCAAACTAATGTTCGCAACAACTAGAACGTTTTTTCCACATCGCACCTTTCGCGTCGCGTCTATCGCGCTAATCAGATTCCAGCATTACGATTCTCGTCATTCACCCCCTGCTCCCGCATATGTGAGGAGTCTGTCTACTGGAACCTCTGTGAGCACAGGAGCCACGCTTGGCTCAGTGGCTTGAACACTCGCCTCCCGCCAAGGCTGTCCGGGTTCGACTCCCGGCGGGGTCGGTCCACAGATTTTCACATGTTGGAATCGTGTCATACGATGCCGCTGGTCGGCGGGTTTTCTCGGGGATCTCCCGTTTCCCCCACTCTTTCATTCCAGCGTTTCTCTGTACTCAAATCATGGCGCCCCTCATCAGCGCTGAAGGACTTCTATGCTAAGCGCTGACCATAATTTGTTCACTCACTTTATCGGTGCAATGGAAAACAACACCTGTGTCGTGTGTGGTTGGACAGCAGTGGAATTAGATACACGCACGCAGAAATAAAGAGGTCACGTAACGAATACAATATGGTCGTAAATATGCGGGTATCAAGGGACACGTACATGTATGAGAAACTAAAAAAAAAAACGCTAAGGGAGAGGAGAGGTATATTTTGTGGCTAGAGATATCAGTTAAGGTTCCTATCTACCTGCGCTTTAAACTCATTGAAGCGTGTGACAAGTAATCATATTTGGAAGAAACATCTCAACGCGCATTACGTCTGTACATCTATGAAAAGGAAACACATTTCGAACAATGCTTCTTTAAGTATAAAAATTAGGATAGCATATTGGAAACACGATTTTCAAGACTCTCAAAATGGCTAAAAATTGCTTTTTTTTTTAAAACTGCCGTATCTAGGAAAATTCCAACCGGATTTGAAAAAGCGGTATTAGAAATAAGCGCTGGAATTTGAACCATAAGCATCGCAAATAAAATAATACTGTCACCGCTTAAAAGTGCGTGATAGATAAATTAACGCCGAAAACACCAATTTATTTGTACGCTATATCCGAAGCAAATATGGATAAAATACTCAATGACAATCCTAGATAATGGTATTTGTCGACTTTATGAGTAACTATTTATCTAGAATTACTACTTCGTTACGCGTGATCTCTTGCGCCGCAGTTAAATGCACTAGGTTCCGGCGTCAGAGATTGTGCATCAGAAGTTGGTAACACTGGAAACAAATTTGTTTAAAACGTTGGCTAAAGCTATTGTCTGAGATTGGTTTTGTTTAAATTTAGCAAATTGGCTTTAAGAAACCTACAGTTATAGATTTATGCTTTTAACGTTGAATTATGTACCACGCCCTCTTACAGTCCCATAGGAAAATGAATAATAGTAAAGCTCTGCGCATCAGTTGCTGGGTTTGCGTGTAGAGGCGACAATGTATTACATACGCCGGCCGACGTCACTCTTAACGCTCCATCTGTTATGTGCCTCACATACATAATGCAGCTTACTTAGATAAGAACGTTAAGACCGGTTTTACTTGCTCTGCTCCTGTACTGCGCTGCAGAGATTCAAATAGTAAGTAGTGGTATTTACTCGGGGCTCGGGCGTTACCAGTTTATTTTCAAACTAGGTACTAAACGTTTGTTATGATGTCCGCGGAATAATAGCACTCGAAGAACGTTGCAAAATTGTATAACCATATCAGGTCATTCACTATTCCTCAAATTCTATTTATTTTTTTTTCGGGGATGAAAATGGGTGTTTTCACTGGTGTTCTTTTGATATTGCATCATGGAGCAGATTCTCAAAAAGGTAAAAGCACATTCAACAAACCTCTATGTTTTAATACTTCACCATGAATTGATCAGCGAGAACTGCGCCTAGGTTAGCATAAGACCGGATGCTCGAGCCAAGGTCACCCATAGTCACACCGCACTTGCAGACCCCCGGCACGTGTGCTTACATAGAATGAAGTGATTTCGGTCAGCAATTAACTTAAAGGTCTGTAGCGGGGGTGAGAGGTGACATGAGGAGAGTATGGTTCAGCGCCAGAATTTAGAGGGGTGAGGGTGAGGTGGGGGAAACGGGAGATCCCCGAGAAAAACCCGCCGACCAGCGGCGATTCTCACATACAAAAACCCGGGCACCGACCGCGCCAGGAATCTGAACGCAGATCTCTTGGTGGGAGTTGCACCCTTGAAATGGTTCTATTAAATTGGGTCCCTAGGACAGACGGTCACAGAACCTTCCAGTGGTACGCGCATTGACGCTATACGAGAATGTAATATGTTTTAGTACTAGGGCCCTGAAAAATTCGCGTTTTCTTTCCTAGACAAGCTAGAATTCCAGCAATTGCACGTTCGTGTCACTTTCGCAATTGGCCCTAGACTTATCTGACACCTTCTGTAAGCTGCTGAGCCAATAACAGAAATGTAACTAATCACACGCCCATTTTACCTGGAAGCGAGCAGCTAATGAGCAGCTGCTGTCTGCTTGAGATAACATACGTTCTTGGAGGCTAGTCTACTGCTCAGCGAACCCGCGAAGTTTTCCGGGCTCTATTTAGTAGTTATACGTTAATGAAACACGCACATAGTAAATACTATTGTTGTCACAGACGAGCCAACTACACGCTTGCCGCTCAGCCATCTAAGGTATACAGGCGGTTACTCAAAGGCATCATTACTGTGCTTTCGCAAAGACGAAATGAGTGAGAACCCAGCAGAAAGACGGAACGCTTGAATGGGAAATATAGTTAAGAGATGATGGTTAGAGACACTGGAAAATCGCGAAAATGTTTAGCATAGTCTCCAATAAACTATAGTATATTAACCGTGACTAGTGTGAACAGTTTTGTGGCAAATCACACACGTTGTGTGTTCAAGCTGTACAGTTCGAACTGGGTTTGTTGAAGAGAGAAACAGTGCTTCAAGTAATCCATAGCCAATGTCGATACAAAACATTCAGTGTTATATACAGCGTGTTGGAGCCTAGCAAGCAGTCAACTTTTCCCGCGATTTTCCAGTCTCTCTAATGATGGTTTATTGAAAAAATGTTTTGTGTCAACATACCCTTGAAAACGCTGTAGTTTCTTGCAACCTACATGACTCGGTGATATACTTCTGACACAACGTAGCTGTGTACAGACCAATAACAGGCGTCGAAAATTACAATATCGGGGGATTCTTATTGACTCAGTCAAATAGGGTAACAGCTCCAAGTACAAGCTATAGCTAGTAATATTCTTGTTATCTGAACGTGTGTTGATATCCAGCAAACAGTCAAGTTTTCCCGCGATAAACCATCACCATAGATATGCAAAATTCGCGTTATCATTTAGTAGCAGACAAAACTTCACTTTCCTATACATAACAGAGCATAATCTGCGATTCAATTGAACTTTAATGTGTTGCCATTTACTTGTGTTACGTCTTAACAGAGAAGGGCCTCTATTTCGTGTAAACATTCTCCGCGGCCAGTCACGACAATATCGGCTAGTGGGAGACGTTAAACCAACATATAGTCACTTGGAGTCTAGTCAGCAGCCAGAAAATAACGCGAATTTTGCACGTCTCTAACCATAATTTCTAGATATTGTGCGTAATTTCTTAAATGTGAACACTGGCCTACTCACAGACTGGACCTACCAGTAAAGCTGCCTGGTGCCTACTACAAGCTGCAGTCAGGGTGAAGAGCAGCCTTGTACTAGAAGCTTATACCTATCATCAGCAGAGCATTGTAGACACACATGTACGACCTTCAACCTTACTGTTGTTAACTATACGTGATGCATGTTGTGTAACACTGCATTGTTTACTGCGTGATATGTACCGAGGATTATAACTTTTTCCAAAAGAGACTTAAATACCTTAATAGACGCGTCGAGTCACTAGTGATTGCCGTACTGCGTACACTCAGGGAAAAACCCTTTGCGAAACACCAGTGTGAGGACGAAGCAAATCGTAACATTAATAACGTACGGTATCTCATTACATGCTGGAATAACTTGATGTTGAGCTTTTAAAACTAATTACTACAGCTTTCTAGAAAAATAAATCACCTTGGAAGAAACTCAAATATCCATAACACCTGGGAACCAAGGCCTGTAACATAACTAGTGCAAAGTTATGTTTACATCATAAACATATACTTGGAGTTTCACAGTCATTAGATGGTAAGGTTAGGAAGTGGGCGTTTTGTCATGTCGACAGGAGAGCGAGGTCATTAGAAGCAGTGACACACAACTTGGTACAAAGACAGGAGCTATAATAAGAATCGGCCGTGGCCTTTGTCAAGGAACCGTCCCAGCGTTCGCCTGCAGTGATTTAGGGAAACCATTAGTCATTATATAATGAGAATATAAAAACTTGTTAGTAAATTCCAAGACGATACATTTTTCAAGTGCTTCCATAAAAAAACCTTAGACATTTCAATGAAAATATTATATTGGTTCATTAATTGATAACTTAGTATACACAGATGAGTCAGGACGGTGGTTGTAAATATTGCGTGATGACAACTTATAAAAAATTTAGTCGAAAAAATATTTTTTCCAGTTCACTCATAAAGTGAATTATAGTGGGAGTAATGTTACCGTAGTAACCAATTATTAAATAAATTCATTTAAATATAAAAATTATAAGATAATAACTAAAAATTTCATTTTGAATACTTTCACAACAACGAACAAGTAGGTAATACATTTAATTAAAAAAGAAATTTCAAAGTATGTGTTTAGGGTAGCATTATTGTCACCTTCATACCCACTTTATTTACAGGTCGAAATTTTTTTTATACATTTTTTTCCTAAGCTATTGCCACACTCCGTTCTAACTCATTCTGCACATAAAATACATTTACAGTACTTGGGAGATACTATATATAATTCTATACATATGGATATGTATAACATTATATATATCTATGAATTAAATTCCTAGTAATACTATACTTATGGAATGTTTTTTTTTTTTTTTTAACCTTATACCTTAGTCTCGGCTTCCCTCTCGTATACGCCATTTGCTCAAAATGTAAGTGTTAGAAATATTGCGTGTATTCATTATTCATGTTCAGTTTTTACTAACCATTCTATACTTACTCGAATAAAGTGAGAACTGGGCAATATTTCCACCATCGTGCCGTATATGATTGACTTTAACATACTGACACACTCGCACGATGACAACATCGATACCAGAGGTTTGTTTGTTCTAAGGGAACATAGTGTGAACATGTGGTTAAGAAAACACATATTCATATACTCACTTAGCGTAAAGCATACGTGTCAGTTCGAATATGTTTTCAGTTAACATATTATGTCTCCTTCGGAGGGTCATAAGGTATTTACGAAATGTAACCATATATACTTAGTTGTGTCTTCTCGGTAGTGCTACTAGAATGCTCAATCATAGCCAGGTTGTGAAAAAATGCTGTAAATTGTGAGTTACCTCTGTGGTACTGGGTATTGTGTTCAGTTTGACTGTGTGATAGGAAGCTGAGTATGCAATGGTGTTGTATGGTACATCAGAGATCTTTGTATGGAGCACTGATACTACGGCAAGACAGTGCGACAAAAGCGTTTATTTTAGTCGACCAGGTGGGCACCTTATACATACAGGTTGTTCGGTAATTCACATTACAACCCTCTAGGTCTAGGGGCTCGCCGTGACCGAGAGGTCAGACCTCTCGCCTCCCACCAAGGCGACCCGGGTTCGATTCCCGGCGGGGTCGGTCCCCGGATTTTCGCACGTGGGAACCATGGCGGACGATGCCGCTGGTCAGCGGGTGTTCTCGGGGATTTCCCGTTCCCTCCGTCCATTCATTCCGGCGCTGCTCCATACTCACCTCATGTCACCCTCCACCAGCGCTGAAGACCTCGATGTTGAGTGCTGACTAAAGTCTCTCACTCGTCCTAGGTCTAGTAGAGGGGACTGAGCATACAATAGTGTGAACAGGAAGCCATGTCAGGAAATGTACCGTTTCCGTTCTACAGTCATTACAATGTGTCGGATGTGCTGGTGTTGGCAATCGGATAGAACGGCAGAGGATCACCTGATGATACGTGACGTTTATCCTTCCGTGGTATCATGTCTGTATCTACATTCACGTGCCTGTGTGTCTCTGAGCAGCATGATTCAGTACAAGTTTGCAGAATACACGGACGTGACGTTGATGTATGGCACAGCGGAAGGGAATGGAAGAGCTCATCGGTGGTCTCAAGAGCGATATCCACAACGCACGACTCCATCACATACCCTTTTAGCCAGAATTGTTCGACAGCTCCGAGAACGAGGTGCCTTCACTGTAGAGAGGAGGGACTGTGGTGCTCCAAAGAGACGTCACACCTCCAAGTTGGAAGAGGCTGTACTACCCTACGTTGAGCAGGACCCGTCAACAAGTACGCGTACAATTATGCATGCGTTGGGTTTTTCTAACAGCGTACTATGGGACGTTCTGCACGAGCAACCACTACATTATTACCACCCCCAAAGGGTACAGGCATTGCAACCAGCCGATTTTGTACCACATGTTAACTTCTGCATGTTGATTCTGCACCGCTGCATTTATGAGCACCACATTCCACGAAGAGTTCTGTTCACTGATGTACGTAAATTCACGAGGGAGCGTTTTCTCAATCCTCGAAATAACCATGTCTGGACAGATGAGAACCCGCATGCAGCGGAAGTCACGGGATTCCAACACAGATTTTCAATAAACGTGTGAACAGAGATTCTACATGGTCAAGTGATCGGGCCGTACCTTCTTCAGACCAGGTTAACTGCTTACTTGATCTTCCTACAGGTCGTATTACCTCTGTTCTTGGATGATGTGTCATTGGATATCCGTCAAAGACTGTGGTTTCAGCAAGATGGCGCACCGCCGTACTTTACACGTGACGTTCGGGAACATTATATCCGACGATTCGGGCAGAGATGGGCAGGAAGGGGTCCTATTACACGGGCCCCACGATCGCCGGACACAACGGCATTCAACTATTTCCTGTGGGATAATATGAAGACTATCGTGTACGAGACTCTCTTAGAGACCGAGGAAGATCTGGTGGCACGAGTAATGGTCGCTGCGGGACAACTGGTGTGATGGAACGAGTGTAACAGAACATGATTCGTCGGTACAGTGTGTGCAACGATGTTGCTGGTCGTCACGTCGACCCTCTGTTGTAGTGAGCAGTTTGGTATGAAACACGTCCAGTGCAGAATTGTGTTATTCCCACTATTGAGACAAGTGTTCGTGTGATAAATGAAAGTTTTTTTGTAATGTTAGTATTATTACGAAATAAATTTGATTTCTTCTGTAACGAGTCAGACGTTACTCAATTCTGTACCCTACGGCACACATCAGTTGCCATGGTACTCTGACGCCGCCCGCGGCTGCATATCTTAGCCCTTATCGCCCATGCTTCTGCTATGTGCTTGGGCAAGTTCCTGGTCTGAGGTCACACACCGGCCATTCGAGCAACGCAGTGCCGCCGCCAACAATGCCAGCATAGTGACATCATGACGAAGCCACTTAGACGTGTGCAGTTTATGTTAAGTACACTCAATGCAGTGCAATATGTCTTATTTTAAAATTTATTTTAATGGAGTAGATGAAGTACGTGCGCGGCCCAGTGTCACACCCACCGCGGCGTACTAGCAAACTCACTCTTGGCAAGATTCTCTTAAGGAATAACAATTTTAATATTAAAGTTTGTGTTACTATGCCTCATAAAGTCACGAGAATCCAGTGTTATTTTGTAAAATTATAATATATTTTGCAGAAGGGTCAGTCATCTCTTCTATTGCATCTAAGGAATTTAGTTTTGGCTCGACAAAACCACCCTCCCTCGTCGCGTCCAAACCCCCGGCAATCTGTGAGAAGTGGGCTAGCGGATCGGTCGTGTCGTGTACCGCATATCGGCTCGGGGGACCGCAACTTTTAGTCTAATCATTTTTAATTGCAATAGTGTATATTTTTCTGGAACCGCTTAGTTCCCTGAGTACGCCAATCCAACGGGCAGACTGCAGCCCACCCGGTCATAACTCTTAGTAAAGTAAAGTAAAGAAATTACTGCAAGATAAATGTCTTTATAACATTAATGAATATTTTAAAATATGCAATACTCTTTAGCCTTTGACTAAATGGAGCCATATATGCAGTCAATAAGCCTGTTTAGTATTTGTATATATCAGATGTGAAGGCTTGCTATGGTGCTATGCCCTTACTCAATTTGAATGTTAAGAGATGTTTTAGTATTGTGTTTATTATTTTGTCTAGTATAATAAGAGAGTTAAAAATTTGTAAATATTTCTTGTATGTAGACTTTGACGTACTCTATACCCCAATTGTATGCTATACATGTAAGGGGCCAACAGAGTGAATAAAATAAATATAAATAAATAAAGTGTTCCCGCCTGCGCGACGTTTGTGCAGCCATTGTAGGCTCATGCAGGGCTTTGTGCCACGTGCCCGCTTCAACTTGTAGGCTCATGCAGGGCTTTGTGCCACGTGCCCGCTTCAACTTGTAGGCTCATGCAGGGCTTTGTGCCACGTGCCCGCTTCAACAGCCAAACCGTGTACCACCTCACTGTTCTGACAATACGAGTCATTATAAACCCGCAACTGTGAGAATTTTTAACCTCAGTGGTATTTCAGCGTTTGTGTCTGATAAGGCGTGTGATGAGCCAATGTGTCACATCGCGACTCAGTCGGTCATTCCTCGAAAGACACGGGAGCACAGGGAACAGTCCTAGCCGTCTGGCCATGGCCCATTCACCAAGAGTCTCATTGCTACTCCGCATAACACTATCTGGCGCCCACCCGGACCTGTACACGCCTGTGAGCCGACCGTGCTTCCAAACTTCGCGGAGCGTATGTTGGTCGTGGCAAATATACATTAGAAATTTTTCTTCCTGTTAATTTAATTAATGATAATTTTTTTTTTGCTTCCACTGAAAGAAATGATCTCTGTTTAGGCGCGTCTCCTAATGTGTAAATTATTTGTAGTAAGGGCGTGAATTCTAAATAACTTTTTTGACATGTATGTTGACTAGAACGTGGCATGCTTACTGTAGTGGGACATTTCTGAATTATTTTACCTAATTTTAAGTATTTAATACTTATTTTTTAATTTTCGTTATTAATGATGTTACCTGCAATAATATACAAAAAAAATTTTTTTTTAAATTAATCTTTGGACCAAGATTTGAACCCAAGGACTTGTGAGGAGTGTTAGAACAATTTTCACTGTCGATGAGTGAAGCTTGCCGCTGCCGAATATACCCGAAATGAGATTTAGAGAGAATTCTGGCCAGTAGAGAGATGACAGTTCATGATTGGCTACCTATAGATGTTAGTTTGACTAGGTGTGATGCAGGTCATATGAATGTGTGTCTGAAAAATTGTGATGAGAAAGCCTATATAGCGTAATGTTCATGGCACCACATTACTATGCTCTAAAAATGGTTTGTAAATTTACCACACATGTGTATAGTATAGGAGAGCTAAGAATGTAGGTACTGTAGAATTGTTTCCCAGACATAAATGGTCGCAGCACTAAACTTTTTATAAAACAGTCAAACATATACTGAAGTTACCAGACTTGTATTGTAACAAATGTAAATGTATGCATATTTACATTGCCGAAGTATGATAACTGTCCCATAATGCATTTAGGTTAATTGCTTTCTAAATATTTTAGGAATTTTTTTACAGTGTACTGCCTTCTGGAAAATAACGTTTAAGTTTAAATGTGTGTGTGTGGACGTTATCGACTGGTTGGAACATGAGCTGACGTAGTGTATCGTGTTTGTTATTGAGTGGTCTGTATTGACGAGCTAAGTTCACAACGCACATGGATCATATGCTATAGACCTAATAATATAAATATAGGCAGGGACGGGCTAGATTGTTTGACTGTCGCAGAAACTGAAGGGAAAACCTCGCATAGCACCTGGAAGACCTTGTGCTGTCATAATAAATGATTCTACAGTGGAAGAGAGCCATTCACTACCATAATCGAATAGTACGATATCATCTACTTCTTGGACCGCAGCAGATACATCACCAAAGTCATAACGTCTTCGGCCGAAAACATTCCTGCTGTGCTACCATCGACCAATCACGGAACGACTTCTTCGGATAGTCCTGAGTCAACAATAGTATCTTCTGATACCCATATTACCCCAGCAGCCCTGACCCCACTTCTATTGACACTCTCCAAGCTACCAAAATATTCAACTTTTCCATTTGAATCCTTGACAGCACCATCTCAATGCCGTCAATGCCGATACTGTGACAAGTTGCCGTGCCAAGCGACACGATAGAAATAGAAAATATTATAAGAATAAAAGCTGGGCTTATATAGCACTAGAAAGTTACAAGTGTGAGCTTGAGTTCAAGTGCTATTATACGTATATTAATAAAATGGGAATTTGCCGAGATGCACACAAAGAACCTGACAGTTTATATGAATATAAAGCTTTTACACTTGTACATGATGCTGATATGCCTAAAA